>JAHWFP010051911.1:116464-157707 GCA_023313725.1 Lithobius niger | reverse complement strand
AGAGGAAACCGGGGAAAGCTGTCGTGGAAGCCATTCGTGAAACCAACACACACTGAAAGGGAATCGAGTTTTGGTCGGGTTACCCGAAGACCCAGCTGCTGGCGATTATGAAAGGAAAAATGATGAGATTCAGAGGGCATTTGATGCACGTAAGTGAAGGGACACTGTGGTTTGACAAGGCAAAGGAAAAATTCCTCCGGTTGGGATATCCAGCTACAGCTATCAACAAAGCCATCCGAAGAGCCAAAGCCTGGAGGGACCCTCTGGTTAAGAGAGAAGACAAGAAACAGATAGCAGACCAACCCCAGCAGAGGTGTTGACTTGCAGGGTTTTGAATTTGTTGTTCACAGCCACCCCTCCCTTAAGATCTGGGCAAGGTACGTGGATGACACATTTATTGCTGGTAAGGATGAGGAACTTGCCAAAGTAGAGACGACGTTGAATTCGTGGACGTCCGACTAGAAGTTCACATCCGAGGAGGAGGATGGAGGACAGCTTCCGTTCTTAGACACAGTAGTCAAAAGAGGAAACCGGGGAAAGCTGTCGTGGAAGCCATTCGTGAAACCAACGTACACTGAAAGGGAATTGAGTTTTGGTCAGGTCACCCGAAGACCGAGCTGCTGGTGATTATGAAAGGAAAAATGATGAGATTCAGAGGGCAAGTGATGTACCTAAGTGAAGGGAAACTGTGGTTTGACAAGGCAAAGGAAAAATTCCTCCGGTTGGGATATCTAGCTACAGCCATCCAAAGAGCCAAAGCCTGGAGGGACCCTCTAGTTAAGAGAGAAGACAAGAAACAGATAGCAGACCAACCCCGGCAAAGTTGTTAACTTATCTACCAGGATGTGAGGAGAGCATAAGAAGAACTCTTAGAAAAGTTGGCATAGGGTGCTACTTTAGGAATCCCATGAATCTTGCAAGATGCTCGGCAGGAAGATCGTGGAAGAAAGGAACACAGCAAGAGAAGGAGAAGAGGCTGAGGAAGGAGGACAAACGAGTTCAATTACAGATGGGCCAAAAGTACCACAGGAGAGGAAAATAAACCACGAGCAGGAAGAATCCGCTGGGAATTCATCACAGGTATCCGATGAGGGCGATGACCAGGAAGGAAGAAGTCAGCATGAAAGAGCGGGAGAAGGAACTAAGAGGGAGGACGAGCATGGAAAAGAATTAAAAGAAGGTGGAGGTAGTGCGAGAGATGCGGAAAAAGTGGCATCCAGAGTAGCAGCCTACTACTAGTAGGTGTGCATTGGATCACCTGCAAAGCCTGCCCACAAGGTTACATAGGCGAGACAAGAAAGGCAAATTTGCATCCGAGTCAAGGAGGATGCACAAGCCACCATTGACGGAGACAAGAAGAGTGCTGTAGCCTTGCATTGTGAAAAGAATAATCCACAAGCAGACTGGGATAACACCAAGGCGATGCTTAAGTCAGATACGAGCAGGGGAGCATACCTCCGTTCATTGGAGGCCATCGCCATTCAATACTGCCAAGATAAAAAGATACCAGGTGCAAAAATCAGCATATCAGCAGATAGGAAGAATAGGGACAGCTGAACTGAATGAAAAACTGACGAAAAGCTTTTGTTCAGCAACAGCTCCAGTATTGATGAAGGAGCCAGATCAGACAGTAAGCTTGAAAGCTGACGAAAATTCCAAGGCTCACTGGAAAAGAGGGAAATTTGTAGGTAGTTGTTGTTGTGAAAGTCTCATGACTCTTGCCTGAAGAAGCGTTACGGAAAAACTGTTGCAAACTTTTAAATTTGGACATAGTGTTGCGGCCAACGAAAACGGTGGCAGCGTTACGGAAAAACTGTTGCTCCGAATAATTTTAAATTTTGGGCATAATTGCGACCAAGCACAGAAAGGTTTACCATGAGAAAAAACTCGAGACCGGATATTTGCTTGAGAAACAATCAGCAAAAAAACTGTTTAAGAAAACTGTGTCATGCTAAGAGGACTTCCTTGTTTCAGCAATCCCTAGAAATTTTGTAGCTAACAACATGTACCCTGGTGCAAAACTGCTGTTCCTATGATTTCATATTTTCTACATGGTCTTGGTCTCTGAACGTATGTGTGTGCTGTGCTGCGTCGTAACGGGCGAGACAGTTGCTGAATGAATGGGTGTCCAGTGCTGCCACCTAGCGTGTGACCACGGCGTTTGTGGTAAACATTAGTCGGGGCGATCAAATATTGTCCGGCGATCTCGAGGTGATGTCGGGGCCGATCAAATATTGTCCGGTGATCCCGAGGTGCTGTTGGAGTCGGCTGCCGGCTTTAAATAACCAAAAAGATGCGTGAAGTTTATTGCTGCTAGAGGGATTTACGGCAATGTAATTTTAAAGTTTTTGTTTTGACTGTAATGCATAATAAAGTAAATCATTCTTAATCCTTGTTTAATACGAGCTTTGCTCTCGTATGTCAGCCTCTTGGTTGATGGATCCCAACGTGTCAAATTTTCATTGGCGTAAACGAAAATGGGCCTAGTTGAATTTCCTTTTTTCCCCATATGGACAGGAAAAAAAAAGCGATCAATACTTAATAGGAGACATTTTTGACCCCAGCATTCAACTGAGAAGGAAATTTTTTTCATGAGCTTAGGACACACAAGTAAAACTTCCCCAACATGCAAGGTCACACTGCATTACGAGAATCTCCCTTCCGGACTGTCAGATCAACCCTAGAGACTAAAAAGGCCACAAGCATTGTTTCTGCAAGAAACTTGTCAACCTAACTGACTACGACACAACAGGCGCTACGAGGCGCTAGATTTGGACAGAATCCTTTTGGTGGTGGCATTAGTTACCTGAATCAACCACGGGATCCTTTTACTGTGCTTCGACGTTTCGTTTGCCTTCACATTTTCCTCGGACTGATTGGAAACAATTTGCAGGGGAGTTTTAACTGCGTTTAAATTGCAATTATAACTTTTTCTTACACTGGCACTAGCGTTCAGCTTAGAAGGTCGGGCAGACAGTACCTAGACGAAAAATGGTTGGCAACTGCTAGATTTAAGAATGTTGTAATGCAACAAGAACTGTAATTTATAAGGCTGGGCCGATCCCGATTACGATCTTTACCGATATTTGCAGTATTCGTAGAAATCGGGATCGGTAAATGAAACCCAGATAGATCAGTAATAAACCAAATCGAAGATGTTTTCGCTATTCGTCGACCAATTTTGACATTTGGATACACTATTTTGAAGGATTATTCTCCAGCTTTCGAATGGTCCAAACCCCAAGTTGCTACCGCTTACTGTTTAGAAGTTACAAGGAAAAATGTTAACGATTACAGGGGGTTTTGTGTTAAAAAACAGTTCCATTTATAAGAAAATGCAAGTCTCCCAGAATTTGATACAAACTTCAAATTGACGCATGGATCTTTACACACTGATTGATTTTTAAAATATTATTTTAGCTGCAACAAGTTAGTAATACAGTGTAACTGGATTTAGACAGATTTTTTAAAATTTGTTTGCATTGGACTAGCTCTCTGCAAATGAACCAATGCCATTTTAGGAATTATATTAAAAATTTTAAAATGATTTTAGCATAGGTAGGCTAATTAGGTCACTTAAAAAAAGAAAGTTGGTTCTCGGACATTTTTCTCAAGAAATTCGTACGGGGCGGGTGGAATTTATTTTGTAGTTTTTCAGTTTTGGACCCTATTTTTCCGTACATTTTGGGGAATTATTTTTTACTTTGGATAAAATAAAGAATACTGCCTCGTACCATGTGTCCACACAATTATTTAACGACAAGAATGGTAATTTTATATTTCAATTTCTCATTAAGGGCTATTTTTGTTCTGTAACTGCTATTTTTGCCGCGTCGTTTCTTTTTATTTCCCATCAAAAAATCGGTGCGGGAGGGCCTGAAACCAACTTTTCTTTTTTTAATGGCCTTACTAATATTTTTAAAACAAATGTGTACATTTATGCTTTTATTTATTCATGCAACGATTTCATACGTAATTTTTTTAAGGCGTGGTTCAGTAGCCTAGTCGATTTTTTGGTTAATTGAGCTGCCAAATTAGCTATCAGGATTTGGCATCGGTAATCGGGATATGGTATTGGACAGTTTAATCTAATTATCGGTTGAAGATCGGCTCGGGTGGAAAAAAGCTGATCGACCCAGCCTTATTGATTTTGGTAATTGTACTAAAGAACATAACCTGCTCTTGAAACAAGTTAATTTCTGGGATGAAATGCACAGAACCTATGCTCAGAGCTCTTTGGAAGTTCATAGCATTTAGAATGAAGATCTGACAAAATAAAAAAGAAATATGTAAGCCTTGTAATGTAGAAGACGATGGCAATCATAGAGGACTTTTTTTTTCTATTTTAAAAAAAAAGAGCATATGTTCAGTGCACAACTGCAAAGACCACTGCACTGCATGAATTAAGAGTTATTATAGGTTGACGGGTAGGAAAAAAAAAAGGATGGATGCCATGAGCTTTCGCTAGCCTTACCTAATGCCTAGGCAACGATTTACTTGCAAATCTCTTCTTTTTTGGTCAGTCTATTGTAACACGCTAACTCAATGTGTCGCACTACGCTTCCGCACCACGAACGGTCTGCATAACCAAAAATTTACTTAGTTGACTACTGTATGAATTTGCCCACGACTCTACAAATAATTTTCTACGACCCTCGATAAAGTTGCAATAAATGTAAAGAGTTTTTACCCGAACTGGCCTACCCTTCCCTTTCACAAGAGAAGCCGAGTGGGTCTTACATGGACGCCGTACTTTCAGGTCCTGCTTGCAATTTCAACTTGTGTCTCAACTCCATCTCGCGTGTAGAAGGACAATGAACGCAAGCTGCAACTTTAGTACGACATTCCAACGTTGATAAACAATAATAAGAAAAACAAAAATAAGCAGCCTGCACGTGAGGAGAAAGCAACAGATTCTACTCGACTTCCCTTATCCAGCAATGTAGGACATAACCTCAAAGTTTCTGGTTTTAAATTCCGAAAAAGCCATATGGCGATTTAGACAAAACATTGTAAACAACAACAACGCTATATTTTCCAAAGGTCAGTACATTTTTCAGGCACAGCAAATTTTCGCTAAACCAAAGCACCCAGTGGCCAAATCAGCGCGATGCACGACGCAAAAAAAAATGTCTCCTGTGCACACTAATCAAAGCTATTATTACGATTACGAAATGCCAGCTGTTTAACTAACTTTGTATTTAGTTTGAACAGTTGTTTGCATCCATCACGAATCCGAATTGTGAGGCACTCGCCACTTGGGGAGGGGACACAGAATTGTGAGGCACTCACCATGTAGAAACAATTTTAGCAGTTATCATGCTACTCAATGCTTAAAAATTGTTTACATTAATCTAATGTCCAATCAGCCAAAGTGGCCAGCGACAGTATTGTGTACTTGGTTGGAGATGGAGAGCCCTTCCAATTCTGTATACAATGCTGCAAACCGCTTGTTTCTAGCTAATACGGTTCCAGAGATACGACAATTTAAGAATCGGGGTTTGTTAATCAGTCGAAATTTGGCGACTATCTCTAAAATCCAAATCGCCAACTACTGAATTTTCCTCCCCATTTGGCGAGTGGCCATTGATGTTACTGTCTTTGATACATCGTAATTCCCAAAGTGTTTCGTGGATAAAATCAGGCCGTTTGTCTCCTACTGCTCCTGCATTTGGCTCTAAAATCTAAGCGTACAAGAGGTAAACATGGACTCAAATTTTCCAAGTAAGCGATGCGACATATTTTAAGTGTAAAACAATACGTGGGCTTTCCCTAAATAAAAATGACAAACAACAAACGCTCAGTCTCAAAATATAAACATAAATACCGTCCGGTATTTGCATATTTCGACAAGCAGTACAGCACGGATGTAAGTCAGTCGAAGAAAAACATAGTTTTCAAAACGCCTGATGAAGCTTTCAGAAAAAGCCTCTACAACTCTTCTTGGCTTTTAGCTTGCACCGTCGGGTTATTCTATTCTATAACTGCTTCAAAGCAATAGAAAATTTCCAAATACCGGACGGTATTTACGTTTATATTTTGAGATTGAGCGTTAGTTATGGATCGTTTTGTGAAAATATTTTTTCCTTTTTTTCAAGTAGCCTCGGCCTAAGACGTCAAAAGTAACTCTAGATGCCATCTCCCCCACATCCAAATAATTAAAAAAAAACAATGCAGATTTTCGTATTCTGCGAGTTCAGCAAGAGTTTTTTTTTGCAGAGTTCTTGCAGATGATTTGTACCAAATTAATAGGCACCAAATTAATAATTATGTGTCACAGACCGAAGGAAATTCTGCCACCGGGCCATGCAGTAGCTTAAAAGTCCACTATACGTTTGTCTTCACCAGGCCATCTTCCTTCTACATTACAATCTTGCTTGTGCTGTTGCGAATTCAAACTGACCGCCTTAGCCTCTTGTATTTATTGGGTAGTGCAGTTTTTTGTTTTCCTTCTAGTGGGTTCCAGCAGTCTTCAGACATTGAGAATTCTTCATGTAGAAGTCGAATTTGTTCTCGTTCAGGATCCTTTGCAGTGGTTGACTTATTCTTTTTATTCCTTTTGCACTCCTTTTTGACTTTCTGTTTCATCCTGCTCCTCGCTTTCATTCCCAGCGCTTCTCGACTTATTAAGCAAACATGGGGGAGGTGGGGTTACAACCGGTACAAGTCAAATAAACCCGGCCTTTGCTGATTACAGGTGCTCAGCTTGGCCACACCTGCAGTCAGAAAGGCCGGGTTCATTCCCTATGTCTGCTTAAAAAGTAAATCAAGATAGCACTGGGAATGAAAGCGAGTAGCAGAAGGAACAAGAAAGTCAACGATAAGTGCAAAATCCTAAGACCAAGGTGAGGCCTTACATAAATTGAAGGAATAAGAGAACCACTACAAAGGATTCTGTCGAGAACAACTCCTACTCCTACATGAAGGATTCTAAATGTCTGAAGACTTAAGAAAGATTATGGAAATCCACGAGATGGGCGACAAAAAACTCCCAAAAGTCAAATGAACCCCAATCATTTGCGAGACCCCATTCTGTGAAATAAGCACAAGTCCGGCACAGGTGTAATTCACAAAGTAAAAACCGTGGGAAAAAGTAACGAAGCAGGACCCAGGATGAGGCACAGCCACGAGTCAAAACCACCAACAAAAGAAGGAAAGTGAGGGATAGACCAGAGGCACCCAAGACGAAGAAAATCAGAAGTGAGGGATGCGATGCTGCTTATATCAGAGAAACAAAACGAGAGATTAACCACCGTCTACAGGAACTTATGGCAGAAATGGAGAATGAGGTCCTTACATACACCATCGCATCTCATCACAAGGAAACTAAGCACCCAATAGGACAGGAGAGGACGAAAACACTACTGGTTTTCATCGCTGCCAGAAACTTGCACTCAAAAGCTGCTGCTCCCCTGTCAATTCAAAACTTTGGAATGCAAAACAAAACCACGAATACACCACTGAGTACAGCCTGGTCATTACACAAAAATTGACAACTGCACTAACCAACTAATACAGGAGTTGAGGAGGCTATGAGATGCAATTTGAATTCGCAACAGCACGAACAAGATCATAATTAAATTGGTTCATAATAGGCGATTCCACGATTACCCAAAAATCGCGGATCTTAAATTAAGCTTCTGATGAAGTTTATTTTCAGTGGTACGGGATTATTGCTATGTTTGGGGTCATTAAAGTTTCCACCGACGATCGCGGAAAAGAACATTTCTCGCGGAAATCAATTATTTCCCCCAAATCGCACGTTTTTTTTCCAAATTTATAGGTTTGCTTACCCTTTGAGCAGGGAGGTAGAAAAAATTGTCGTCGGTCACGGAGCGAGTTGGTTTTTTTTACATCGCCCATGGAGTGAGGCACTAACGAAATATTTATTCTTGCAAAAATTATTGATATAGTCCAATTGTGGAAACTTGTAAGTCTCTACCATGACAAGTATGAAGTCGGCGTAGATGTAGGCTAAGCTAAAAAAAAAAAATCCAATTTATTTTTTTTACCTTTTTTTTAGGGGTGGGGGGCACAGAATGTCGTGGAAACTTAATTTTATTGACGCGGAAAGTCGTGGAAACCCATATAATGGTTGCCGTGGAATTCCGCCGGTAAAGTTAAATTTTTGGCACGGATTTTTTGATTTTTGGCCGCGGACAATGAGCGGCTTTAATCATAATGTAGGAAGCAAAGTACAAAAATCCAAGACTGCCTGATATGAAGCCAGTGGACTGTAAGCTACTGCCTTGGTTTGCCAAAAATGTGCAGGGCCTGAAAATCGTACAGACTTTTTGAACATTACAGGGTTTGTTGTTGTTTATACAAGGTACAATTCGTATTGAAGGGACATGCACTTTCGCTTTATTAAACTCAATATTGTCGTTTTATTATCAAACTTTTTTATTCGTTTGGCGGTGTAGTCAAAATTGATGCAAAATTACTTTAATTTTAGACAAATATTGCTTAGTTCAAGTAATTGTAACTTCTCAACCAAGCAACTTGTTCCTATTACGGCTTGTGTGGGAACGAGCAAGCCAGCAAGCTTGAACAATCAAGATCATCAAGTGAACAGCTGGCAATTCCTCGAAATTCCCTTTCCCATCAACGTACGACGTCATCAACTCCTACATTCATTGCTGGTGAAGCCAACAACGAGTTAAGCTTTTGGCCCCAAGCCTGAATGGGTTAACCAACAGCAATGATGCTATTGTTGACGGTCCGCAGCAAACTGATATAGCAGGGACTATTGGTTCCATGTTCTGCCACCGTAGGAACCTAAACCGGAGGAGGAGGACAAGTGTTGCACATGATATGGCGAAGAAAAATTCAAGACCTTAACCGCTGGGCATTTCGGCTTACATGGAAAATCTTCCGTAACGTGGTTACCGGGACGCATCAGGGACTAGAGGGACGGTAATGGAAGAAAGTTGCATTATTAAAGTAGATAATAACTGGGATGCTTTGGATTGGTTACCAAGACGCTTTAAGTTGGTTACCGGTAAGCCATGGAACATTTTCCACACACGTGTTTGGGCTCCAACCTGGAAGGTATGTTAGGCTACACAAGTTTGGGTAGTTAAAGAAGTTGCTATCCTTACTTTGAACCTCTTGTCCTGTAAAACCTTCTTGATCGCCACAAGCTCTCCTGAATCCACGAGCTTGGCCTGGTAAACGACGCCAAACGATCCATTGCCTATGACTTTGATGTCAGTGTAAGAAACCTCTTGTGGCCTATCAGGACCCTGTCCAGGCGTGGCAACCACAGTCGTTATCTTGCTTCCATCTTTACCTAAATAAAAATAAAACGATAATTAAAATCAAGGCAAAACGGTGGTTGATGGTATAACAAGTTGAGGAATAAGAGCCTAAATTTTCACATTTCTTCTGTCCCTTAAATGATGGTAAGGTTCGGTAGGACTTGTCCATATTTTTATGGTATCGGTATCTGAGTGGTAAAGCTCTTCCGTTACTTAAGTGTATCTCGGTGCAGCATTGGTGTTATTCAGTGAAATCTGGATAACTCACAAGACTCTTTTCTAGGTTTGCAACATCTTGATGTCCAACTTAAAAGGAAGCGAGATAAATGACCTGGACGCAACACCTTTAAAGACTATTTATGAACAAAATGCGGCCCCCAACCCTCTCGAGTCTCGAATGATAATACAGTATTAGCAGTGTTAGTATACCCATTAAGCTAGTATAAGTTAGAAAGCAATCGCCAAGTCACAATTTCTACTCGCAACACACCTTACACATCTTGGACAATGCATGGTTTTTCTAATTTACGCATTTGCGAAATTGCACAATTTTCTTTTATCTCGGCATTGTTGCAGAACAAGAACTCTTAATTTTTAGCATAAGAGGTTCCATAGATCTAGACACACGCTAGTGTGTCGCGCCCAGTTAGGCAACAAACATCACATCAATTCAATTGTCGAGGTTGTAAACCACTGTAGCGCGACGCCGTAGCGTCAGTGTCTTATATCTTGAGGAATAGTTGGGCACATTTCAGGCACTTGGGGAAAAATAATAATGCGGTACAAAAGCTTAAATTGTGTTGAAATCGAGAGCCACCTGACAAAAATTAACTCGTGTAGGAATGCCACCTAAACTGCTTTCAATGCAAAATCTGACCCTCAATAACGTTGAAAATGTGTTACTACTAGGTAGCTAGCTAACTAGCTAGTCTGCTCATTCCAATGTTTAATCCCATAATTTTCATTAATTATTCATCGATACAGAAATAATGGGAAGGCTTCCAGATATGAAATTGGACGAAAGGGTGCAGTAGAATACGAACTGCGTACCTTTTATGGTTTGGTGCCTGGGGGCGTAACGGGGATAGCGTGGGAGTGCGCGTAACTAGAAAATATTGTTATAACCATTGTTAATATTGTCGGCATCGTCTCTCATTGGACGGCCAAAGTTCGGACAATGAGAACGTGTATACTGACGTGCGTGCATAGACACACACTTGTGTATCACGATAAATCTAAACAACGTACAAAGAAACTGTATTCAAGCCCAATTTACGAAAAATAAACCAACTGTAAAAACAAAGCAAAATAAACAAAGCCAAAAACTGGCAAAGAGGCCACCAAGTTGAGAGGGGTTCAGCCCTTCATAGGAGTGATATCAACACACCAAATCTAAGTAAATAAAACAAATTACAACAAAATTAAAACCAAACCAAAATCCTATAAAGAGGTGACTAAGTTGAGAATGGTTCGTCCTATAGACAAAAGGTAGTAGCAAATTGGTGAAAACCATTTTCTTGTTGACGTGGCACTTTACCAAAAGTAGCAATGTTCTAGTTTTTATTTAACCTTAGAATTATTAGTCAGTGCGATTAAAACTTGGTTAATGTTTTGGTGTGTTGATATCACTCCTTTGAAGGGCCGAACCATTCCGAACTTGGCGGCCCCTTCTACCAGTATTGGTTTTTGATATGTATCACTATTGCTAGTTTCCCTTTTGGCGAGTAGGTTAAATTCAAGTAGCCATCAGTTGGTTTTCATTCGCCACAAGGCGAATGGCGACGTACATTCGAAAGGGTTGGCGGTCACTGTTAGTATCGTATGAATTTGCCCAATATCGGTTCAGTAGAAATTACTAAACTGAACGAACTATTACAGATGTTGGGGGGGTCATAAGTTGCCATTTTGGATTTTGTGACCCCCCCCCCCCTCCCTGCTGGAGGTAAAAGTGAAGGTAATACAAATGAAGAAACCTATCATTTAATTTTGTCGTATGGGGAAAAAACTTCCATATTTCAAAGCAACTACATTCTCCTAATTTCTGGCAAAAGCAGACAATTTTTTTAACGGACCACGAAGGATGAAAAAAATGTTAGCCTAATAACTTTTATTTAATTTTTCGTTTTTGAGAAAAACTTCCACATTTCAAAGCAACAAGCCTCATTTTCCCAATTTCTTGTAAAAGCAGACAACTTTTCTTTAATGGACTATGAAAGATGAAATAAATGTTGAAAGCTTTTATTTATTTAATTTTGTCTTAATGGAGAAAACTTCACATTTCGAAGCAACACCATCCACTTTTCCAATTTCTGACAAAGCAGACTTTTTTTAAATGGACCACCAAAAGGTAAAACAAATAGGGAAACATTTCAAAAAATGTTTAAAGCTTTTACTTATTTTCGTCTTATTCAAGAAAACCTTCCGCATTTCTAAGGGACATGGTCCATTTTCCCTTATTTTTCCTTGATTCCACAAAAAAATAAAACATTGGTTCTCATTAGTCCCCCTTTGATTGAAAGCAAAATAAAAGCAAATTAAGTGTTTTTACATCTAAGCACACACCAAAGCAGGGGAATGATTCCTACACCAATCTTTTTTAGCAAATCTGGTTAGCTCTGTCACAACTCACAATGTGCAAGACTGCAACCTTTTTTAATTAACATCCGTAATTATTTTCATCACTCTTCACACTAAAAGAACTTTCCCTGTGGTATATATTACGCAAATGACCCAGCATAGTTCACGTGTACTACTCGGGTCCACTAGCCTTATACACTCAGCTTCCTTATCGCTGCTACTAAAGCTGGCTAAGCCATCCAATGGAAAACCCAAATATCTTCGAAAATATCAGAGCTAGGAATTTCATCTTCGAACTTGTGAATTGCTAGCACCAAAGCACCAAGTCAGAAATTTCAACCAAGCCCCAAAAAAAATCCAAACTCATTGAAGTATTCAACCTCGCACGCTTCACGTGCTTGGCCAATTATAACTTGTTTTTTTTTTATATATAAATTAATTAATATTAGAACGTGGATCATAAGTTCATAAACTGCTTCAGCTCGCAAATTTTACAGGCAGGATGTGAGTTTCATGCGGCAACACAAAATTCACCAGTCCGTTTACAACTGCCGATGTTTCTTCGTTGCCCAAAAAAAACATACTAAGTATGAGTGCATGAAGAACAATGCTGCTTGTTGAAGTGCATTTCACCATGTGGTTCTCGCACAGCAATCTTTTAAGTCAACTGACATGCCGTGCGGTGTGGAATTAGTACCAATGATGACGAGAGAGCTGATTGCAGATCTGCCAAAAAAATGGAAGTAAGACCCACCCGGCTAAAGAAGGCATTAACATTAAAAAAATGTGTGGAAATTTGTGAAAAATGTGTGTTAGCCGCTGGGCTGGGCTCTGCCGATTCGGCAGATTCAGTGATAATACACATCCTTACTTTCCTAACACGCAGGATGAACATCCAGCGTAAGGGTGTTTTCAAACTAGTATAGAACCCAGGGCTTTCCGTTTTCCAAGGGTGCATAAAATTCTTACTGGACAAAATTTCCCACAAAGTTTTCCTACAGAATTTTGAAATTCCCACAGTCTTTCGCCATGTGGGCAAGCCAATTTTTAGTGAATTTCCACAGTTCTGCGATATTCCCGCGAACCTCGTTCTAGCGTTCTGGCATATTCTGCACACCTGTTGTTTTCCATACTTTATTTCGGGTAGCTGTGGCAAACCACAGGAACAGCAGGACACAAGTTCCCATGCATCCAACTGGTACAAGTGCCCGAAACGAAAGTGAGAATTGATGGCTGTTGATGAGCAGTTGGGCTAACCTCATTGCATTGCATTCAGGCTGAGGAATAGAAAATAACAGTTTTTATCCCAGAATAACATCCCCAATTAAATTTTTGCACGGTAGAGACGTCGACGAACTGGCTGGAGAGCAGTTGCCTTCGTTGTCTCCTGAATTAAATTTTAGATGCTTTGAATCTTATGGCGCACAGGCGAGTGAAGACAAAACAGTGGGAGAACATGTCTTGAAGACAGTGTGAAGTGAAGGAGGTCTGACACTTTCATGAGGCAGCCAGAAGGATTTCTTCCAAGGTGACTTGAATGTAAGGCTCAAGTCTTGAGGGCGGGTGGTGGGGTTTATAACGGGACGGAGGTATGTTAACTCCGGAATTTTCATAAACACAGACCCCTGTGTTGGACCTGGAATTACAGTAACTCCGGATTTGTAATTTGCTTTAAAAGTGTCTGAAACAATCCGGAATTGTAGTAACACGGTTTCTGTTGTTGTATGTATAGCCGCAGCGAGGGCTAGCGAGGCAGGGACGTTATTTAATCATCAACAAAATCAGGAGTTACGGTAAATCCGTGTTACCACAATTCCGGATTATTTCAGACACTTTTAAAGCAAATCTAGAATCCGGAGTTACTGTAATTCCGGGTCCAACACAGGGAGTTCTCCGTGTCGATAGAATTCTGGCAACCCCCTTGTGGGCTGTTCTCCTAACCTTGTGAGGGGAGGTGGATTCATTCATGTTCTCGAGGCTCCTAGCAGATCTGTAGGGGAGTAATAAGTTCGTTGGCCTTTTCCCCAATTCGGATCTTTGGTAGCATTGAAACAAAAGCGCAGAGCTCCTTCCTGCAAGGCACTGCAGTTGACTCTCCACTTTACGTACTGAACCCAGTGTTGGAACTGTGAAGGACTTTGATGCTTCTGTGGATGTCTGGGTCTTCGCTCTGAAGGAGGTTCGAAGCACAAGTCCCACTGAGCTGTAGTTTGGCCCTCAGTGCAGATAAGACTCGTCCAAGTTGAGGGCTTAAAGCTCACTGAAGCATTTACCAGATGCTAAGGCGAGCAGGAAGACAGTCTTTCGGATCTAGAGACCTAACGAAGCTTGCCAAGTTGTCCCATTGGCTCATATGGTTCTTTGAGGAAGCTTGTCAGCACCAAACGCAAATCACACCGTGGAAATAGCTGTGCTTTTGATTGGTCTTTCCACGTCAAAGGCTATCATGAGGCTGGTTATCCTGAAGTCTTCGTCAACAGAGGTGTGTCCTGCCACCATAAGAACAGAATGTATGGCAGAACAAAAAACCTTTTGCAGACATGTTCACCCCCAAAAGAAAATGGGTGGTTCAGGAAATCTCAGAGCCAAGCCAGATTTAAGCTAGGCGACGAGTCTCGTTTCCACAGCACCATTCATACCACCAAATCCACTTGTCTTCATAGAGCGTGTCGACCATTGCACACAGCATATGGTACTGTTGGCAATTTGAATGGTCGTCTGCATGAAGAAGGATGATAGTAGCCAGGCGTGAAATTTTAGGACTGGTAAAGCTTAGTGGACGATGCTTTCTTAGGTGTAAACAGATCCTCCTCCAAGAGTCGTCCACTAGAAAGTCTAGAAGAGAAAAGAACCATGGTTGGGCTAGCCCATCCGGGGCGATGAGGACAAACGGCCCTTCCGTCTTTGCAAACCTCTCCCATATCAGTGGTAGAAATCCAGGAACAAAGGTAGAAAGACGTAAAGGAGGGCAGAGGTACGCCAAGATGCGAGTCCTAGATACTGGCACAGCGTCTGTCACCCAGGCTTGAGGATCCGGCAAGGGACTCGTGTAATTTGGGAGGCGTTGATTGGAGATTGTGGCAAAGAGGTCAATCATCGGAGTTCCCAAAGGGCGAAGATCATCTTGCACACTCAGGTCTTTAATGTCTACTCTGTTGCTGAGACTTTGCCTCGACGGGAGAGCTGGTCCGCCATTCTTGTTCCCATGGATGTGAAGAGACATTATATTTATCTTCAAGAGAACAGCGAGCAGGAAGATCTGGAGGTTTAAAGTGGGTTCCACCTCCCTAGTTCAAGTAGGCAACAGCAGTAGTGTTGTCACTGTGCACTTGAATCGTCCTCCCCTTCAGGATATTTTGGAAGAGCCGCATTACAAGGTAGATTACTCGCAGCTCCAGGATGTTGATGTGGTGCTTGAGTACCTCTTGAGTACACACTCCGGCAGCCATTGTGGCGTTGGCGTGGGCCCTTATCATATGGTAGACATATCCGTAAAAAGGATCTCGGTCGGTTTCTCCCCTCTGATGAGGACTTCTGCATCAGTGTTGGTTGGGTCACACCTCCACAGGGCATCTGAAGACAGAAAAGTTGAGGCCACCCAAACCCTGTCTAGATACAGGTTGAGTCCTGGTATCCAGTGAGCCTTCCGTATCAGTGAAGAGGACATATTCTACATCTGCCATACACGGTTCACACTTCCTCGTATCAGTGAAGAGGACGTATTCTACATCTGCCATACAGGTTTCACACTCTGACCAAAACACTTATACTTATTTTTTATTTTTCAATTTCACCGAGTCAATTGCTCACTGCAGGCCTGGTATAACAACCACATCTGGATGGCAGCTACAAATTTTCTCAATTTTTCTTATTTAAAAAATAGGAAAAGAATGTAGCAACAAAGTGAGTGGAACTTAAGAGCCACATGCAACCCTTCCCAATGTCGGTCGCCACTCGCCATTTGGCGAGTGGAAATCAACAGTTGGCGACTTGGAATTTAGCCTTACTCGCCAAATCGGCGACTAGCTACAGAGCATGCCACTAAAAAAGGGGTATCTCTGGAACCGTACAAGTTAGAGACGAACGGTTTGCGGTGTTATGCTCAGATTTATAAGGGCTACATAACCTAATTTTTTGCATTAATACTGGAGTTTAAGAAAATTGCACAATTTTGTTAATGCATAAATTAGAGAAACCTTTCATCATACCAAGACGTATTTGGTATGTGGGAGTAAAAATTGTGAAATGGCGAGTGCTTTGTAAGGTCTACTGGCCAAGTGGCGACTGCTACTGGATTGACATTCGGAAGGGTTGGCCACATGGTTCACTCTAAAAAAAAAAGTAAATATTCATAAAAAAAATTGGTTCTAAAAAACAGATCATCCCTGACTCACCGACTTTTCACCAATTTTCCATATATTCCAGACCGTATTTCACATTCCTGACTATCCCTTGATTTTCCTCGAATGCCATAGTGAACAAGGTTTGACGCAGCATCCATGAGAGGGATGACCTTGCAGAGGGATCGGGATCTCATCGAGAAGTTCTGGTGGTCGAGCAGATTGAGGACTCCTTCCTTGATAGAGCGAATCCTCCAGGTACAAAAGAGCTCTGAGGCACATGAAGGCTTCTATGGGTTCTACGAGGGACTTCTTCAGGCTGATTCCGAAGCTTGAACAGGAGGTCCGCCATGACCAGGAGATCTGTGAGGGTCTTCTTGAAATTATTGTTCCAGAGAAGCCAGTTGTCAAAATAACAAAATAACAACAAAGAGTTGTTCTGATACTTCAGTAAAGAAGAGTCGCAAGAATCAGCTGGTGATCGCTGTGATGATCCTCAAAGTCGTGGCGACTCTAAAAGGAAAGCCTTGAAATGGAAAACTTTCCCGTTGAGAATGAATCTGAAGAGTTGAAACACATTCGGATGGAAAGAGATACGTGTCCTCCAGGTCAATGGACAGCGTATATTTTCCGGGGCCCGGGCCGGACCGAGTTGCGAATGGAACTTGCGGTCTCCATCTTGAAACTTGTGTTAAATGATGAATCTGTTTACGCACTTCAAATGGAAGATCAAACGATTCCCACCTGTGTCCTTCGGTACCATAAAACCGGCTGTAAAACCCGGTTGGTGATCAGTTCTGGCAAATCTCGACTGTGTTCTTCAGGACATTCAAGGAGCGGATCTGGAATTGGACGCGTGGCGTAGTTTCATGGCGGTGACACTGAAAGTTCAGTTGTGTGGAGCAACATTGATTGGTAGCCAGGCAAGATTATGAACAAAAGTCACAGGTCGTCCTTAATCTTACTCCAAACTTCTGCTTGTCGCTTGTAGGAAGCTACCAACTGAAGACAGATGACTTCTGAGTCTAACCTGGGAGTCTGAAAAGCAGTAACGATTGTTCCTTCCATTCTTCGCAAAGAACTTGCTGTGAGGAGGATTTTTCTTTCGGGGGTCCTGTTGCCTTGATACTCGGATCCTCTTCCTTTCCCCGAAGACGCCTTATGAAAGGTCGACCCATTCTTGAACTGGTCACATTTTCCTTTTTCTGTCAAGGCTGCTGCTTCTTCTTTTGCTGCCGTGCTTGAGGTGCCGCAGCCTGTTTGAATTCCGCACTCAATGAAGAGGCGAACTTCAAAACTTCACATTTGATGGTGGCTGAGGCCTAATGGAAAGGAACGGTCCATATTACTGGATCTTAGTTTGGTGAAGCCCTGTAGCCGAGGCAAGAACATCGTTACAACGGTGTAGCATCGAGTTGGTTGCATCGTTGGTTTGCCAATGGTGGGTCTCTGGTGAGCTATCAGCTCTTTTTTTTTTTTAGGAAGACTGGATATCTTCAGTTTTATTAAGTGAAGCTTCTCTGGTAAAAAAAGAATCCGTGGTGGCTTCTAAACAGGCTGAAGCGGTCGTGCAGATCAGATCAGCATGTGAAGCTGCTCGCTTCTAATCTGATATTCCCATATGCTGAATGTTTTCGAGGGTTTCGAAGTTATGGTAAGAGATGGTACTTAGGTTTGGAATCTTCAAGGTCATGCCAATTCAAGGGGTGCTGAATCCAGAACTAAGTTAGCAAACTGATTGGCACAAACGACTTCGCCCTTAAAGAGCATCAGGATGCAACGGCACAAGACGGAAGAAATGGGATTACCCTCCATTGTATTGAGAATCCGTAACATTCCACCAACTGGTGCAACACTTCTTACTGCGATCCAATACATTCAAGGACTCGCACCTTAGAGCACTTGAATTCACAGTTAAAGGGCAATTCAAGGAAAAGATAGTGCAGCTGATGAACATATATGGGCCTTCCTATCCGAACACTCATCGCTTGCTCTGGCCGGAGCTGAAGGCAAAAGTCGGCCAAATGTGGCAAGTCCAGATGCAGCAAGAACATACTGTATAGATCAGTCGTGAGCAGTGCGAATTTCAAAATGTGGTGATCTTCGAACGTTTTGTGCTTCGTTTTTTTTACTTCTGAAGAAGGTGAAGGGGACTACCACATACCCTGTGTGTAATCACGGAAAATTTAAGTGGACTTTTCAGTATTTGTCCGTGTGTGGTAATAGCGTATTAGTTCTAATGAAGTATCCGAATGCCTAAATGGGTTAAAAATTAACAAATTGGCCGAAATTTGTCCATGGCAGCCTTCAACTGTTCACGAAGTATCGTCGCCCGTCGCGCATTCTGCTACGGGGCAATAGCTATATCGGCGGCAATCTTTCTCTGGCTAATATACTATGGGTACACTGGTGTCAAGAATTTATGTCTTAAGCTGACAATAACGGAAAAATTTAATTGAGGACGGTATTCTGGGCTAGAAAATAACGTACCGCATGAGAGTGAAGACTGGCTACCTAGCTTTAGTTAGTGCATAACTAGTCATTTTGCCATTCAGCATAACTGGGCTGTTAGTACTTTCACCTTATTATAGGCTACGTGCAGAAATCCACCTGCCACTCGCCAATTGGCGATTAAAGTATTTGTGTGATGAACAAGACTAACCAGAACTAAACACGCTTTCATGGCTTGTTGGCGTATTTTAATGTATCAATACGCCATTTTAAAGGTTTTTCTACCAGCTTTCCAATGGGCCAAATCTCAAGCTTCCAGCCTTTACTATGCAGAAGTTATGAGGCAAAATGCTACTGTGATGGAAATTTCTGTAGGCTATTATGAAAATGGTTTTGGTAACTTAACCGCACAGCCCTACCACTCGTAATGCAATGTCGAAGTGGCGTCGCACGGTTAAACACCTACACGGCCGTGTGAATATACAGCAACTATTTATAAGAAAATTTTGCTATGATAGATGTAAGGACTCACTAGATTAAATCAGTTTTCTCCTTGGCGTCCGATGTCTAGAAAATTATTAAATTTAATTTGGTGACTAAAAATGTTTGGTCTACCGGTCAATGGCGAGTAAAGAAAAATATGAATCTGAATCTAGCCTACACTACTTTCTGTAGTACAGATTCATATTTTCTTAAACTCAAAATTTTTAGTCGCCAAATGTGAAACTTGGGACTAGTCAAGTAATCCATCAATCTTTAAAATACGAAATTTCCGATTCTTACTTTGAGAGTTCTCAACAAAGCTTTCAGGATTCATCACAGTTAGTAGGGATGGGTTGGTTTCATTTTTTTTGACTTCAGTTCTGGTTTCGGTTTTCATGCCCACAAAACCACGGTTTCGGTTTTTGCCACCTTCCACCCCAACCATATTTTTTGAGTTTTTTTCTTGTAACAGTAGAAAGATAGATGAACGTCAGGCTGATAAGCCAGAGGGCTTGTGCCTAGTTTAACTAGCTTCAACCCGTTCCTGCTTTCACTTCCAGCAGCGTCATAGACCATGGGTCCAGTTGTGGCACCATTTTCCTCTACTATTTTTTGTTTTCTGACCAGGAGCTTTGCTGTGAAATTACAATGGCCGTTTTGCCTTCCCTGAGGTGGGTGCTTGCATAGCCAAAATAGTTCGTGAACAAGAGTTTAAAAAAATTTCAAAATATTGATACTCTAACTTATTTCGTAACTGTTTCTGGTACAGGCCTAGGTTACCTCCTTCCATTGCAAAGTTAACACTATAAATGGAACAAAACATGTTCGCTTAAAAGTCACTCACACTGCTACAGCTTACTTGAATACATTTTATTTGACATCTTGATAAAGTTCCATATCTACAGTGCAGCTGACTGAAAGCTTTTTGTTATACTTTCAGTTTCTAAAGAGAAAATGGCCTTTAGCAGCTGCACATAGGAATTCTCATAAAGGGAATTTCATTAGCGTGAAAAGATAAAGTGAAACTTAAAAAGGTTTTCGTTTAGAATGTTTTATACGCCAAATGTTAAACATGCTTCAAAATTTTCCAGACCACGTGGCACGTGAAAAGTTTCAGTGAAAAATGAACAGAAACACATATTTTACTTGAAACTGTATAGTTTTACAATACAATTCTTAACAAAAAAAGAATTTTGTATGACATGTAGGTTACCAGTGTCCACAAAATGTGTACAGTTGCCTTGTTTTATGCATCAAACACATTAAACAATTTTTAAAAAACTCCCATTTTGGCAATTTTTAGGTCTAGCATTTTATTTTAAATTAAATATAAACGGCAAAGAATCTGACCATTTTACTTTGAGTTATAGAAATATCGAGAAAACAAATGACGCTCAAACTCAAAAATTGTCAGTATATCGAAAATTTGCAATACGGATGTGATGAGTATTGACATTTTTGAGTTGAGCGTCATTTGTTTTCTTGATAAAATATAAAATAAATTCAACTTCCAATCTTAAGTTTCTGAAAACATTTGAAGAAACTAAACTAGGCTAATCAACGATTTTGTTTGGCCTAGGTCAAAAAACTGCAACTCTGTACCCTACTTGTGTGCGAGTCAGGATTTGAGCACTGTATGGCTTCCGCCGGCCTTACCTTTGTCGGATTTAAAAGACTCCGGTCAAGTTTTACATCTGACTGAAAACTAAGTCTTATTGATTGCATTCATCATAGCCTTATCGGCAGCACTGTGGTCAATCCTTATGCGAACAACTGACATTTTCTTCCCGATGGAAAAGCAATGTATTAAGGTACTGCTAGTGACAAGAAAAATATTGCAACAATTGTTTGGAAAAAGGGTTTTCGACCTCTTGTTAAGTCTCTGCCAGTAAATCTACGGGTACGGCGAAATGTTGCATATGGGCACGATCCCGACGGTTAGACCAAGTCGTCCCAAAGTTATTCCGACTCCAACGATCACTGGAGTTCCATCGGTCAGCCCGGTATTTACGGGAAACCCAAAACAATGGATCGAGGTGTATTCGTTGGCATCAGTGATGCAACGAGCAGAGATTCCACCTGGCAACAAAATACGGGTGCACCTCAGGGCTCGAAATGTCCAGAAAAAAGTGTGTAGCATAATTGCGATGCAAAATAAAAGCATGCGTAGCAATCGCAAAATAATGGTTAGCAGTTTTCAGGATGCATAATTATTTTTCTTATCAGGCAAAAGGGTGTTTTCGTTTTAATTGATGGTCCAGTTCGAACAAGAGAATATGATTGTGCGACATACAAATTGCATCATTTTTTTAATACCTAAATATTCTGATGCCTTACGATTGTGCATCGTTCAATTTCATTCTTTGTACATGGTATAAAAATCACTAAACTTCTGTAGAGATTGGAATTAAGAATTTTATGGAACACAATGAATGTTCTAGTGTAAATGGGCTAAGCCTACTGCAAAAGGATTTTTTAGCATAGTTATCGTTCGCCATGATGTTGCGTCGCTAAACTGCTAGGCAAATTTCAATTTTGTATCGCAAATGTCTAAAATTGTGGTGCAAACTGCGATGCGATACCGCTCATTTCGAGCCCTGCACCTGCTGTGGCAGCTGAATCTGTAGCCTATTTTGTGGCCATGTAACAAGTGTAATACAACCATTTAGGGTACCTTTTTTCCGCTGGTAGCTCGACGTCTATTACATTCCTATCATTTTGACTAGTTTTTCACACATATTTTCATGGCCACGGATACATCTTTACGTGTAATCTTTGACAAATACACCCCATTCTGTATTTCAGCGAAACTAAGAACTCGCACGAAGAATGTTCAAATGTCGACAATTGTACTGTAACACTGCTAGCTTACTGACAATTTGCAAAAAAAATTGGGCTAAAATGGAGATAGACAGGGCTTGCTGCACAGCCAAGGATACTATCTTTAGGCCTACATGTAATCTTTGACAAATACACAGCTTCTTCTGTATTTCAGCAAAACTAAGAACTCGCACGAAGCATGTTCAATGACGACAATTATACAGCAACACGGCTAGGTTACAGACAATTTGCAAAAGATTTTGCGCTAAAATGGAAATAGACAGGGCTTGTTGCAGCCACCAGTCTTGTAGGCTAACCGTTTCTCCGGATGCGCTGGTTACATTGCCGCTACATTAGGTAAATTTTCCTTTCGAAGAGTAGGCTAACATATCAAAGTAGACTGTTGTCTAGCTGCAAATTTCTGTTTCAGACGGTATTAACTTTCACTGGGTGATACGGGCGGGCAAAAAAAAATGAGGTGTACATTATAAGCAAAAAATGGCCACATGGACTGACGTAATGCAGCAGTATCATACTTTAGCCACATGAGCAATAACTATGTAGCAACACAACGTCATAAAAAAAAACTTACATAATTGCTATTATAATTAATACTATGCACGTAAACCTAATATTAATTACTAGCCACGCCAGTCACGACACATTTTTCCTTTTCACTTAATCAATAACCCAGCACCTTTCATAAGCTGCACCGACATGTGCCGTGTCGTAAGCCAGAAGAATGCAACGAATAACGCAATATAGATCAAATAAAATTTTGCGTCCTCGCCAAAAACAAAACGTTGCAAAACGTCAGTTAAAGGTCTGTGCCGCATTACCGTTAACCACAATTAACGATAAGGAGGTGGCGGTGAGATACGGCAATGGGGGTTAGGCTTAGCTTACACTTACAGTACACACTGCAAGACTCCAAATTACGGCACGTTTAATGCAGTTAACGCGATTCAAACTAGTTATTAAATAAAACCTGTATAAAATCGCTCTAGAAATGGTACGTGATCATTCAACCATCGTTGCCGAGTCTGTAAAACTCGATGCGTAGGACGTATGACATAACGGGGCTTCCCTCGAGTGAAGGCGGTAACCACCGCTACTACAAACAGCGATCGGGTGCAAATTTGGAGTTCAAAATCTTGCAAAACGGATAAGGGAAACACAATCGCAACATTTTCTATACATGCATATCAAACTGATCCATCATATGATCAAACTCTTGCTTAATCGTCTCGTGAAAATGGCCGTGTTTTAACGTTAATCATCAGTAGAGGACGAACGACTACGGCACAAATCAACGATCATTAACAGTTTTAGGACAAGATTCACAAAACGCATCGTCAGTATTAAACCAACACCAACCGTTACCTAGAAAAAAATTCATCTTTGCTTAATAAAATTGTAACCCCAATTCAATCTTGCGACAAAAATGGGCTAGTACTAGTTGTGTTTGCTAATCAAAAATCGTAACATCGCAGCCAGTTGCAAACCA
The DNA here is from genome assembly GCA_023313725.1 of Lithobius niger. Lineage (NCBI taxonomy): Eukaryota > Metazoa > Arthropoda > Chilopoda > Lithobiomorpha > Lithobiidae > Lithobius > Lithobius niger. The sequence goes on along the minus strand of JAHWFP010051911.1, from coordinate 134,269 downwards.
AATTATCACAATTTCAGCCTTCCCAAATCCAAAATACGATTGGGCATCGACGTAGGAAACATGGGAAAACATCGGCATGTCATCGATCAACATCTGCATCGCCCGATGCCGTTGGAATACCTGTGCTGATTTTGGGACGGCGAACTTCGCCAAGTCGATCTTCCGCCATGTTGGATAGGAGTTTTAGGCTTAGCAGAGTTAGAGACAGAGATAGAGAGAGAGAGAGGGAGAGAAGTGTGAGGGAGGGAAGCCACTTACTGCTGATTTTCATGCCTCCGAAGGAAGGTTGCGATCCCTGTTTGTTCCCCTCAGCAAACGACGTGGTTCTCGGCCGGCCGCTCATGATCGGGGAAGGAGATTACAGTTTATAATAAATCGATTGTCAACTGGGCCCGTGGTTCATCTAAAACGGCATTCTGGCAAACACCTTTCCCGTCTCGCGTACTGTACAAACTCCCAAAAAATAGGCCTAAACGAGCCAGTCGGATGGATGCGTTTTGTGCTTTTCGCACCGACATCCGATCAAATCCCGTCCGATTTATCCGGTTTTTGGGATCCGGACATCACTAAAGTCCTTCCCCTGAATCATCCGTAATTTTGACCGTCGATTCACGTCACTAAAAATAATAAAATCAACTTGAACGCCGGCGTAGTATGACGACGACGATGGGCAAAAATTTGTTCTACACCACCATCAACCAAAATCTCTATAGCGTCGTGTGCCCCTGTGTGACGACGCAAGACATTGACCCGAATCGCACCAATCACAGGCCGGCTACCTTTTCGGAACTGCACACAAAATGTAACGTCACGAAATCTACGCGCAAATCGCTGATGTCAGTGTTGCGTTTCCAGAGTGCCAAAATCATGATGTATGTGTGAATGAATTTGTGGAGCTTCCAGAACGCTGTTAATTAATTTGATTTCGAACGTGTCCCATACAAGGTGTATGAAATTATAAAATAACGCGACAGAGCTTGAATTAAAAAAGTTTTAAATAACTTTTTAATAAGTAAAGTTCAATGATTGTTGCCCCGCTGAGACACCCTCAGTGACGTAATACGTTCTTGGAGAATCGGATGATAAGGCTTGCGAGCATGAGCCATATTACGAGTAACTGTTACGAGCATAAGTCAAGGCAGGGGAATAGTGTGCAGCCTTCAAAATCAAAGCCAGAAGAGTAACGTAATATCAGGATGCCAAGATGACATGCCAGCGCAGATGTAGCAATCATAATGCAATACAAACTGTGTGTCAATCAAAACCTTCAATACAGTATGAAAACAAACAAAAAATCTACAACGAATACTGCTACTACTACACAAATAAAATTTACTTTTCTTCAGAACAATTCCACAATTCTCCTGCAACAATAATAACTAAATGACAACTATTGAAACTGAACGTGTTCATTGTTACCTCCTCATTGCACCCAACGTAATTATTAAAGTTAACTTTAAAAAAAAATATTTCTATAGTGAAAAAAACGTGCTTTACTCACCAGAATCGCTTATTTTTCGCATTGAGGTGACACTCTGTTCCATGGACACGAAGTTTGGGCGATCTTTCGTAGGTCAATCCCCGAGAAAAATACTATGAGGCTACTTTTCTGGGCGCAGTTGTGAAATCCAAGGTCGTTTCCATAACTTCATGGCATCTACAGTACAACGTACGATAAACCCAACTGCGCAACAATCTTAACCCTTACGCACAACTTAAAACGTAAATCTTGGATTTCCCAGCACACTCCTTCGGTTATAATTTTCGCCTTAGTTGAACACCAATGGATTAACACCCTGTACATTCCTGCAGAATACATCCAGCGAGGAGTTTGCCACCGTTTTGCAAGATTTGTGCATTGTAGATTTAAATGAAAATAAAATAAATAGCAAAAAATGAAAATGGTCTGTTACCGACTTTCAGAAGCAACAATCAACTCACACGTGCACTACACAGGGCAAACTTCGCGTGGTTTGAGTTTTAAATGAGAGCACACGGATTGCGTATAGTAAGCCAACTTGAGAGACGAGCTAAAAATTACTTCTTTTCTGGTATTTGTGGACCTCGAACAACCAGGCAGGAGCTGTGGCTCACATCTCGTGGCTAGACTGTGCAGCTAATTTAAGAGTGCCCGCCAATTTGTGAAATGAATTAATGATGAATGCCAAGCTCTTAAGTTCTTTCATCACTGGGTCAAACCAGTTCACCATAAGACGGCGTCCACTTCACATTTTCATAAGGTAGGCCTACGTTTATTAAATGTTTTTAGGAAAATAATTCCATCTAATCAAGTGCGTTTAAGTGCTAAATCCGAGTGAACATAACAATAAACAACATGCGCGACGACAAATAATTTAAGAGGACATTTGCAAAGTGGACGTAAAAGTCGGAGCGTTATGTCGGGGCGGGGAAGCATCTCTGAGAGCAAGCCGCTCCCGCAAGCTTCGTGTATCCTGCGGGGGTATCTAAATATAGCGCAGTCGAAAAGTGATGAACTTCCTGCTTGAAAATTACCTGATAATTTAGTTGCTTCTAGATGTAATGAGAGACTAGTCGACAGGCAATAACAAAACAAAATTGAGAAAAAACGAGAAAAAAAATTAGTCTTCAAGCAAACGCAAATGGGGGAAGAAATCTTCCTGAGTGAACTTATTTTGCACTGTTTACAGGATTTACTTTAAAAGGGTGACCTTGATTGTTCCGCCATCATAGATCAACTTAATTTTCTGTATTTATTTTTGATAATCACGTATTTATTTTTTAAATTGGAATTTAGCAGTACAAAACTCAGAAGAGAAAAAAAAATTGCTTGTAGTTTTTATTGATAAAGTAAAAAGAAAACAAATAGTTTACATTGTAACAAAAATACAAGTTAAAATCCAGCTGTATAGACCTCCTTCATTCTGAAAAGAAAATAATTGAATATACGTACTGCTTGATGTAAGAGAAATTTATTAATAATCCGATTAGGTTAAAGAAAAATAAATTTTAGTTTAGGGTCCTAACCTTTTCAGATCACCGGTAAGAAAGGTACATTTTTTTTATTAATAAAAGAAAAACAGAAACCAAAATTATTTTTCTTGCAAGGGTGAATTTTAAAAAAAATGGTAAAATTCTCGCATGCCTATTGTCATATAAAGCTCGTGGCCTGCAGGACTGTTTGACTCGCTGTTTCGACCCAATTTATTACCTTTTTTCTGACAGGTTCCTTTTTTTATTATTATTATTATTTTAACACTTCCTACAAATAGGCAGATCTTCTCTCGAACCTATACAATTCTTTTTGCAGCCATAATAAAAACAATGGTTGGCAAATTTAATACCAAACTCAAAGCACCCTAGCCAGTACGGCTAAAGTTTGCATTGCATTTTAACTGAAAATTTTAACATGCGAAAAAATTAATTTATATTTTATTTTTCTAAGTTTTTTCTCGCAATCTAAAAATAAAAGGCATGGGCAGAGTATACTAAACGAAGTATTAAATTTTCGTGGGCCCGAGCACCAAAATGGAAAAGGAGAAGTGTCTGTCTCACATTTATACATGCAGTATTAACTTTCTTACGATGATTGGTGCAGCAGAGCTCAGTCGAAGTGGGCGTGAAATGACTGGTAGCTAAAAAAAAAAGGGGACCTTAACATAGATCAGGTCAGACCTGCTGCTCAGGGTAGTGTGGGAGACCACCCGTAACCAACTAAAACCTTTGTCTCGCTGGACCCCAAACACCATATTCAGTGTTAGGTTCCGACTTACGCTCAACGGTAAAACCAGGGTTTTGTAATGAGAAAACCCAACACTAAATCTTCTATATCCCTACCATACTGGACCACGACATTGAGACCAGATGACGATGATGATAATAATGATGATGCATTCTCTTTTAAATTGTTCTTACCCCTCTTACCCCACTTCACCCCTCTGCCCTCCATCCCCGGGGCCAGTGTCTAGCCCCCCCCCCCCCCCCCCCGATTCCTCCGTCCTCATAAAATTCTCCATCCCTTAACACTCCACCAAAATATGTTCCAAGGCCTCCGGCACCACTCCACAAATTTGCATGTCGCCTCCTCGTCTTCCTCTCCTCCCCTAAACAATAGAATACTCCCCAGTCGCCTCGGTGCCAGACCTCCTACCCAATTCACTTTTCTCCTCCCAATACCTCACCGTTAAAGACTTCCTCTCCAATGCCTGCCTCCACATCTGTTTCCTTGATCCCTCTCCTCAAGTCCTTTCCTCTGCAAGCTTCCTACCCTCCTATGAAATTGAAATCCCACCTTTGCCAAAGCCTCCTTTGCTTTAAAATCTGATCCCCCATATCCCCCTTCACCAGTAGTGATGTGATTAGCTACCAATGCACACCTGCTCAAATAATCGTGATAATGCTCCACTTGCCCCCAGTTGTCCCTCTCATACCCCAGAACTCCTCTACAAACATCTTCCCCAGAACAGCCACCCCTTCCATAGAATTCTCGTGACCTCGTACTTATTTTATCCCCACAATGCCACCGTCTTAACCATACCTTTAACCCTCCCTGCCTTACCTCACACCTTCCTCTAAATAATTCTCCTTCACATAAAGCCTCACCCTCAGATAGTATTATTCCCCCATCTTCTTCACTTTCACTTCCCTCATTCTGATCCCATCCACCCCTCCGTCATGGAGTGGGATGGATCCTACAGATGCTGGGTGTTCCTTACGGCCAAGCTGGGTAATGTAGCGTGTGTGGTGCATGCAAGAATGTGATCATTATGAGACGTTGCCGGTAATAAATGCAGGAATGGTTGATGTCAATCCATCTCCACATTTTCTCCCCCGAACACCCCCTTCATCCAATAAGTCCCCCCCCCCCTCCCTGAACACCATGAACGACTTTTCCTTATAAAAACCACCTTCAGCCCTCAGTCCGAGCTAACCCCCAGCAGCACTTCCAGACCCACCCTTTTCCCATACATCACCCCCACATCATCAGCATACATCAGAACTGGTGTAAGGGTCCCATCTCTTCCCTCTATCCCCCAAACAAAACTCCTCCCAATTCATCCAGTCTCCATTTCAGTCCACTCAAGTACACAACAAACAGCAGTGGGGGGAGCATTCCAGTCTCAGACCTCTCCTGCATTCCACCCACTCAGACATTGCTCCATCTTGGTGGCCAGACATATCCCACCCTTGTACGTCCTAATCAACTTAATAAACACTTCCTCTGCCTCCAGATTCCAGAGATCCCTCCACAGCAGACCACACTATACCCCATCATCAGCCTTAGCCAGATCCAGGAAAACCACCCAAAGACTCCTTCCCTAATTCTTCACCACCTTGATAGCCTGACCACTGATAAGACATGGCACGAACCATTGTCTGTTAACTCACAGACTGAAACTGAGTTCTCACTTGCTGCAGTTGCCTAACTTGGCCCAGTCATGTAAACAAGTTGTGAGCATCTTACCTATCGGAAATATCGTCGTCATGTAGCTAGGTGTATAGTAGGCTTCGTATTTGTGTGTGACAAATGACTTTAGTGACCGTTGGACCAACCTGTGATTCAGCTATGTCGGTAGATATTTGACCAGAGACAGATTGCTTGAACCAGAATGCCACATTCCATTGAAGAGTCACTGATTCCAACTGCCGACAGGTAACTTACCATTACAGGTCTCTGTTTGGATGTGGGAAACTGTTTAATCATCCAGATTATTTCCTATCGGAAGTTTTGACGACGTGAGTTGATATTATATTTGAGCCTCCTCCCATTCTTGAGCCTATTCCGAACATCTCCCAACATCCCCTTTTCCTCGAGCTCCGTTGTGGGTTGACTCTCCAAGATGGTCATGAAAACCTTATAAATTACACTGGTCATCACAACTAGTCTATAGTTCTCAGTCTTCTGATCCCTTTCCCTTAAACACTAAGTCGATTCTCGCCTTCCTCCAGCTCACGGTGCCTTTTCCCCCGCAAGGATGCCATTCATTTCTATAATCAACCTCTTATTTCCTTTAGCCCCATCCCTTTCAACAGTTCCCCCGCTAACCTGTCCTCTTCCTGTGTCCTTTCCCTCTCCAGTCAAAACCAAGACCATTTCAAATTCTCTGACTGTGACAGCCTGGACCAGCCGGCCCTCCTCTTTCTCCATCCCCCTCCAACCTCCGCGCCTCACCCCTTCTTGAGATCCCCACCCAACTCCCACTACAAAATAACTCTGGGCAGATCTTTAACCCTCAGCACACCCATCTCCTTTTGTGAGGATGCGCGCCTCTGAGGCGACGAATGGAAGACGTAATATTACACTTTCCTTTGCCCTCTCTCACCTCCTAAAGCCCCATTGCTGTCCCCCAATTCCGAATTCCAATCCTCTCCTTGACAAACCTCCAAACTTCTCCGCAGCTTATCTCTCTCATCCCGCTATTTCACTGGCTAATTTTTGATTAAAATCACCAATCTTCCTGGCCACCACTCACACCTCCTTTTCCCTTTCCCTGTACACCTTCCACGTCTCCTCACTTTCCTTCTTATCCCCTTCCCCTCCTCTACCTTCTACATGCCTCATAATTGTGTCTCCCACCTCCTTATCCCACCACCTCTTTCTTGCCCCATTTCCGAACACGCTTATCAGCCGACCTAAGCACTTCTGCTCCCCAGTAGTTAATTTTCTCTCAACACAATTTTTTCGGCGCTGTCCATGTTCCTTTCTCCCCTCTCTCCTTTTGGCTATAATCTCTATTGTATGTTATTGCACGCAGCATCACAACGTTGCCTTAAAGTGCAGGCTTGAGCACTGTGCCTTTCTATACCGTTCAGAATCTCTAATACCGAGTTCGACCAGGACTTGAAAATGCGGTGTCCAGTTTGGATCCAGTGTGGAAGGGTTAGGGTGAAATCCTGATTGTGTCGAGGCCTGGCCTAAGCTTTTTTCGCCATAGTGGAAGGGGTGTAAGGTATTTCGGGCTTATTCTGTACATTCTCTCAGCCCAAGGCCGCGAAGATATTGGCCCTGGCCTGAGACCAGTATTCGTTCATCCGCCTCCTCCCCTTCAAACCCCCCCTCCCCCTTCAAAAGTTCCAAAATATTCTCCGTAAATTCTTAAATTTTGGAAAAAGTATTTTCTTAAATTTCTTTAAAAAGTTCCCTTTTGTGCTTCCAATGAGTTTTCTGTTGTGTTATCCCTTTTTTGGTACGTTTGGGCCTAGCCCTTTAATCCTGCAATGAATGGTGTTGGTGACAGCATGGGTCCACTGAGGCTGAGGTAAAAAGGGGGGGGCCCCCCCCCCATTCCTTCTGTCTTGATGGCCCTGCGTAGCCCCTGTTGTGGTAGAGGTTTTCCAATTCAAATTTTCAGGTTTTCCTGTCCTCTCGCTAAGTTTCTGTCTACATCTGGTAATTTGGCCGTTGTCTCCTGTAGGCCTGTCACACATCCAAAATGTCAACTCAAAATAAAACCAAAAAAGACGTCCAATACAGATCCAGTGTATCTGACCATGACACTGATCTAAGGTCCACAAGATGTCCAGCTGATGCCCACTTTTGACCTGTTTTGAATCTTATTTGGGATTTTCGAGACATCAGCTTAAACTTTATTTCCTTTGTGGTGCTTACTTAAAGTTGATTACCTTATTAATCCTTTGTTGCCCATTGTCTACAAAAGTAGACAGTTTTCTTTATTTTTTCCGGAATCCTGTATTGCGCACACAGCCACCCTTATTGGCCCAATGGCACTTACGGAGACAAATTAACTTCTACAAATTTCCACTAGAGGGCAGCACCTTTCTAAGAACGTAAACAAAGAGTCTAAACATGGAGGAGGAATTCCTTCCTCCATGGTCTAAAATACAAGCCATCTGTGATGCAGGCATGGTTTTTCGATCAGGGTCCTTTGAGTCAAAAGGACGCAGATCGAAAAACCATGATACAGACAAACTGCAAAATCACGCCCATGTATGCACACGTTCACAACTTGTCAGGTAATGTACAATATTTTTAAGTTGTAAAGACATTGTTGGCGATGCATAGCTTTAAAAATGATCAAAGCACGTGGACACAAAGTTTTCAGCAGCTGTTATTTAGATTTAGTAGGTAAAACCAGGGGGAAAAACCCGGAGGCGGCTCGCCTCATCAGCTCCTGGTAAATCCAACTTAGTGTAAAACCTTGTGTCTACTAATTCAGACATAGGGCATTCGTGGTTCACAGTTTTGTCTACAAATGTCAACAATGTAAATGTAGACAATGGGCACCTACGGGAGAAACTGAATTGGCTTATAACAGTGAAAATAACTTAGCAATGGATGAAGACCATTTAGAAGGAATTAAATGAAGTTTCAGCAGAAAATAATACAGACGTGGTAGATAGATAATGATGGCAAAGATACTGTTGATGAAAAAATTTCAACTACACTGATAAACGTACGAATATTCCAGTTGGAAGTACTGGAGAAAGTGGCGCAAATGTCCTACTAGTAAAAGTAAAACGAGTTTTCTTATGGCAATAATCAGACAAAATATAGCACGTAGCACTACCCTTAAAGTGCTATACTTATCTGTTAGTCCTGTTTATTACGTGCGACAATTTTACAGACTGAACATCCATGCTTATGATAAATGTATTAGCTGCATCAAGAATTTATAGCGGGTTTGGTTAGGTATATAAATTCTTGGTTTGGTTAGGTATATAAATTATTGGCCGTTCTTCTATGTTGCGCTGTTAAAATAATGGTATTACTATTTATGACAATGAGCAGTGTTTGCTAAATTCTTAGTATAGGGTGTGAACATCCTTTTCCCAAATATTTGCAACAAGCAGTTGTGGCAGCATGCCTAGCAACAAGCTTGCTTGATTATTGGAAGGTATGCATTAACGGTGTACTCGTACTGGTTCCTTGGCATACTCCGGTTCTGCGATGAATAGGATGAGAGGCTACCCACCTAACCTTTGTTGGACTACATCCTGTAAATGTAAATGTACATCCTGTAGTCCAACAAGACCAAAAGACCAACGGTCTTCAGTTGGTCTTTTTCTATATACTTTTACTAACTGTAAGCAGATTTTAAAATGAACTTTGCTATGCAGCTTGTTTGTGTAAAGTAAAAGGAGCAAAAGGATTATTTCTAAAAATAGCTACTGGTAACGATAAAAGTTTTCCTTTAGGTGTTTGGGTTTGTCCCTTTCCTTCCGAGATGCTTCTCATCAATCCTGCTTAAGGGAGGTTCAAACCAAACCAAAACAAAAAAACTGCGCAGACATATGTCATTTGCGATTGTTCTTTTGGTATTCTGTATGCCACAGTCGACAATTTCTAGTTCTGTGGTTAGGTCAAAACGGAAAATTCATTGGGTTAGAAGGGTAAAGGTTTAAAAGTTAGATTTTTTGAGGTAAGGGTTACTGAAAGAAAATTGTGGTTCCGTGGGGGGGGGGGGGGGGGGGCCCAACCTTTTTTTTAGTTTTTTTTAGGGGGGGGGGGGGGGGAACAACAAAATGTTGGTAGGTTAGTAAAACTACCCCCCCCCTCCCCCACCACAAAAAAAAAGTTATAAACTGAGCAGCTGCCTTGTGAGCTAGCCCTAATTTCCTAAAGTTGTTTCTTGCAGCACGCATTTCCCAAATCCGTTTGTGTACCATGGGCTCGAGTGCTGGTCTTTCCTGAACTTGTATTTTTCGTAGGCCCTACAAAGAAATATTTTCCTTTAGCATATTCTCATTGTTCTGCGACAGTAAGGCTGCTTTTCAGTGGTAGTTTCCTTTGGGGGGAAAAACTGTAAGGTGTTGAAAGAGGCGGATAGTCATGGGCAATTAGAATGAAGATGTCAAGATGTCAGCAATTTGGGAGATGAGAGCGTGTTAGTGGAACATTTGATGAAAGCTACAAAGCTTGTTGGCCTTTAGTCAATCCGTTGGTCTTGGTCAGCTTAAATGCGCTAATAATTTGGAAGACCTGGGGTGCCTTCGAAAATTAACCCGGTTGGATCAAGCAAAAGTAACTCTGGTTATTACCACATGCCACGAATTTTAACTCAAAATCGTCAACAGATCGATTCCTTATCGTATCGACCCTCATTCACGTGACAGTAATAAACTGCAAGACAGTATTAATTGGAACACAACGCAGGACTTTATTTACGTACTTGCTGTCAAGAAACGTTCAAGCTTGATTCATTATTTTCTGAAGCTTATTTTTAGAATTATAACACTGAAACGGAATACAAACTCACCCACATGACACAGTGAATAACTGCAATGCCCTCCCCCTCTTCTTTCTATCTCTTTTGTGATTTGTTAGATAGTCGATTCATTTGCGGTGTTAGTCCCCTGTCCCACCAGTTATGCCCAGGAACGAAGCTCGGCGAGCATGGTTTGTCAGATTGCATGTTTTGATTAATTTGAATGTTATATGTACAGGCAACTGTCTAAAATTAAGCCAGATCTGGGGGTTATGGTGTGACATATCCTACAACCTACATGATTAGTACATGCAACAGGGTATTTCTACTCAACCTGAGTTACATAGGTCAATTTTCAAAGGCACTCCTGTTATGATAGGAATTCCCCACCAGTCTGTGAAGAGACTCTTGAGGTGATAGATGAGTGTCTATGGAGATGAACAATAGTTCCATGAACGGCTTTGGCTTATTGTTCCAGTGAGCTCTTAATCTCCTTTTTGAGATTCACAGTTGTGTTCTCCTACTGGATCTGCACAACTCAGTTCTCCACTGTGTCCTTGAAAAGAAGAAGGGCAAGGAATATTGCTTGTGATTTGAAAAAAAATTGGTCCATTGTCCCAATGTAATTCTCAGTTCCCCTAGAAGTTTTAATCGGTATGGATTCCAGAGGCTCTTACCTTCCATTAATGTTTAGGCATGTGGTGTTTCATGTGGAAACACGCCACTGAACAGCCCAAAACTAAGCCACAACACGCACTGTGAGGTGTTCCCAGAGACCCCGAGCAAAGCAACAATGTCTGCAGCTGTGGCTGCTATCAAGAAATGGTGTTCTATACCCCAGCTGATCTGAGATTACCCCTCCTATAATTTCGTCCTGTATCCACTACTGCACTTCAGATCTGTCGGAGAAAGATGGGCGAGGGGCAAGTTAACCTCTTTCTCATGAGGACTTTGGCATCTAATAGTTTCGAAAGCATGGACACTGGAAATGTTTTCCTTGAAGACCAGCGGCATTAAAAAGATCCACATGTGAAGCAGCATGCACTCCCATTCGTTGAACGATTTTATTATCTACCTACTGTATGGAATGAAGATATTTTTTTGGGATTTTCAAAGTGGAACCCAGATCTGGCGGTGCTGCTTAGGGATCAAATTTGCTTGGTCAAATAGGGCAAACTGAAGCTTTCCGTACTGTGTCGTGGCCATGAATGGAAAAGAAACATTTGATGACGTTGTGAGTGAAGTAACGAAGGGGACCCTCTAGTAGTTCTGACCCTGAAGATGCCTCGGAAGAAGAAGGGCCTTCAGAACAACAGCTAATTGTGGCAGACCTTCGTGGTTAGGTCAAGTTTTGTTGCGATGAGCAACCTCTATGTTGATGACGAAACTACAACCTTTCTCAGAAGGGGTATCTGGAGGGGGTGGTTGAAGGCAGAAACTATTAAGAGACGATGACACACATAGGGTTCTTAATTTTCATACGGATCCAAAGACTGATGCAAGGGCGGATCCAGAACGAATCCTTGGAGGGGGCCACAGGATGGTTTTTCTCCTTTTTCGTTCTTTTTTGTTGTAATTTAGTACTTCTCCCCCAACAATTTCGGCAGTTTTTCCGAGTTTATTTGTCTTGGAGGGGGCCGCAGCCCCCTCGGCCCCTCCCTTGAATCCGCCCTTGGACTGATGCTCGAGTGAACAACCAATTCTTTCTAATGCAATTTTACCTACAAGGCGGACTGCTTTACAAATCTGGTCAAATTGGTCCCGACTATCTGGGACTTTACACACAAAGTATGGAGGCAACACAGGTAAAAGAGGTGGCTGGTTTGCATTCAGAGTACCTGCACATTACTATGCTAGGTGGACATACCACAAGTGAAGAGACGGTGGCATGCGAAGGACCAGAAGTTTTGAGGAAGACGCGGTAGCAGGTAAAGGAGCTGCCTGGACACTTGATTGTTATGGCAGTAAAGGGGGCAAGCAATATGAAGAAGTGGTGGCAAAACCTTTCCAATCTTCAACGAAGGTGTAAGTGGTTGTTGGTTACGTCGTGTAAGAGAAAACTAAAAGCAATTGGTTACCAAAGGTGACGGAGAGCAATTTCTGGACTAATCATGCTATCATTCTGAAGGAAACGATCATGATTGATTAAGATGATTGTTAGTACCACCAACTCGTATCATGACAACGATGGGCTGTTGACCAAGTGTTGACCACAATGAATGCACTCCTAACAATGAGTCAATTATATTCTGACACTTTGTTAAAGGAAGGGGCAAACAACGTCACTTGGAGGCGAATGAACGAGCTGTTGGTTAGATTCCTTCAGCGACTTGGCCACTAAAATGTTACAGGAGTGATCCAAAATGAGGTTTTGTGGATACATGCCAGGCTTAAGATCTTCCGTTTACTGTATCACATCAAGGAACATAGTATTCACCCATACACAAGCAAGGCATGGTGGTTTGTTTAAAAACAAGTGTACAATACATTGGAATGCATTCAAAGATATCCTAATAAACTTGATTCTTGTCCCAAGCATTCCACATGGTCCCATCATTCAACTTACGTGTCAAGATAACGTCATTCTTACTAGTAAACGCACCATCCAATGTGGGCAAGGAATGCCACTTAAAAGATTTTTCGCTTTAGGTTCTATATCTCTTTTACAGACAGTTCGAAGGATGCAGCAAACTGGAATTCACCTCCACACTCCTTCATTCAAATGCTACTTTGAAAAAACAATTAATATATAAATAAGCAGGGTGCTACATCCATACCAAAAAAAATGAGTCACACTGATGGCTTTTGACTGCTACGGTTATCTCTGGACGGAGGGGGACAGTTTTCATAGGATCTTTTCATGCCACAATAGACATGAGCACATGCTCGGAGCCCTTCTCAAATTCACAGGGTGGTGAGACCAGGATATCTGTTGTATAACAGTCATGCTACTTGGACACTCACACCTCAAGAAAGAAAGGAAGATACTGGAAGATGACCAATCATTGAGGAGGGTTGTCTCTGGTAAAGGAAAGGAACAAATCCCTTACCATCATTTGTTGTCCTACATAAGACCCTGATCTGGTGAAGAAGCTTACATGTTAAGTGTTTCCATGCCATATCTTATGACATTCTTCTGAACAAAGCCTTTCTTACTGTCCTACATTGCCTCTTAGGTGCACTCATCATCTTTTGCCTTTAGGAAACAGTAGCCCATCAAGGGAACATTGTTGCAACTTTCTCTTATCCTCACACTTGAATTTCAATCTTCCAATGTACACCCACCCACTTCAGCTTTTGACGCGCACCGGCCATAGCCATAGCACCAGAAGGAAAGGGACAATTTTGCTAGTTAAAACCCATAGGAAATTCTTAGGTACTTTTACATTCCACAATCGACATAAGCACGAGACATCACAGGGCCCTTCTCTTCCCTAAAATGCCAGGGGTTGCTGAGGCTGGACTCAAACTCAGAATCTCTAGCTCATGAGACAGTCATGCTAACTATAAGCCACCTTGCCCCACACACCCATCCACTGTGCGCTTGGCTACTCTTCTTTGCATTACACGTGACTCTTCTTTACCAAGATATGACAGGTAATGTCCTTCCTGCGAAGAAGAAGGCTTTCCCTTTCAGTGTAAAGACACTACATTCCTTTACTTTCAATGGGAAGTGTATTCCCTTCTTCAAAGAGCACCTTAGAAACTCATTCTTTTACTTCACCTTCATCCCAAATACACCATCTTTCAGCTCCAAATGCTTCAAGCTTGTTGCAATCATCGCCAACTGTTCTGAAGCTGGGACCTTTCCTCCCTTCTGGTAGGCACCAACTGAAAAAGGAAAACATCAATTTTGCTGATTAAGATGGAAACCGTGTCTACTAAACCAGACATGTTTGAATCTGCCAATAAATCTTCTTGTTCCCCTTGTGGTGTGACATTGTACTGGATATATTTGCCTTCATATTTTTACTCAGGATTCTCACAATCCCAAGAATAGAGGACAAGTACCTAAAATGGACCAAGTTCATCATTTAAAACGAATTCAAAACTCAGTATTCAGGAAGAAAACAGTCTATGTTGGAATAGAAGACACGTTCGTAAGGGTCTTCTTATATCAAGACGTGGGCCATGTATTTTGTTCTCTTAAGATGGATGGGCATGGTAATCTTTTTCGTATCACAGCCATGCATAGCATATTCTAGCCTTTCCACCACCCCAGTGTGTTCAGTGCCGTTACAAAAGCCTATATGCTGACCGTCATACTAAGAGGTTTTTTCACCCCATTGATATTTACTTGCAGCTGAAATTGTGAAATTTCCAAGGATTTGTGATTCTATGGAACTGCTTCCAGACAAATAGTTCGATGAAAATTTGACGCACTCCACCTCCACCCACAGAGTATTTCCCTTTTTTCAGAGTTGATTGTTTTTTGGAAAGCAAAGGATTAGTTTACCCGATTCAGGTTGAGAAATGACCATGAACTGGCTTCACAGAAGAAATTTCTCCATGTGCCTGTGATGGGATTCCAAATGACACTAGAAAGACACCACATCAGGTCAACTGTGGGATTCAAACCATTCTCGATTTGGAGGCGATGATGCTAAAAAGCTTATTTTGCCGCCCAGCCTGGCCAGCAAAAATGGGTTCTTTTGTAGAAAAAGTACACAATTTTTGCATTGTTGTCCCAACGATGCTCCTGGGTGCTTGAGATTTCATTAAGGTTTGTTGGCCGCCTCAGTAACTCAACCGCGCATGCGCGGCCTTCCCTATAAGAATGGCGGGGGCGAGAGCCTGCCATCTCTTTGTCTCTCAATTGTCAAATGGTGACTCGAGAGGGGAGGCAGGGTGGGGGCCTAAGGTATTGTACTTTTTCCGTATTACATGTGACTGCAGCCAGGCTGGGGGCCGGCAAAATGGGCTTTCTTATTGTTGGAAAAAAGTCCAATACCTGTCAAGCATTGACAGGCCGACCTCGTCCAATTAGGTGGCGGGCATCTTTTGAGCGAGTTCCCTGAGGTTCTGAAGCTGGCGTCACCCAAGTTGGCTTCCATCTGTTGTAATCAACTGAGGTGATGGATGCCTCTTTTTTTTTTTGAAAGGGAGTGAAATTTGGGAATTGCCTTTGCATGATGATGGGCGACTTGTCTTGAAGGTTCCTTTGGGCTGTGATGGACGTCAGGTTCTTCAGATGATCCAATGAGTTGTGGATTTGTCAGTTGATCTTGAGTAGTAGTGGGGTCACACAAGTTGATTGATGTTGTCCCAGGCTGTCAAGTTTGGTGTTTTTCCACTTTAGTCTTCTTATTTTTAAGAAAAGGTGGTTTTTGCGGGGTTTTTTTTTGAACTCAAAACACAATTTTTGGCACGGCAAGTTGATGGGTTTATGCGGGTTGTTAAGGTTAGAGTGGTTGCGAACCCAAAGCAGTATCCTTTTGCTTGGCTCTGCAGTAGTTGTATCGGATTTCCGATGTTGAAGGGGCCTGAAACTGTTGGCGTTGTCGAATTGTCACACGGAATCAGAGTTCAGTTTGTGGGCTTCGGAAGTGGCTTTGATTGCTGTACAGACTTTAGTTATGTTTGCTGGAACTGGTCGTTGTTTGTGTTTTAGTGCTGACGGTAGGTTGTTTGTGTGATGGGTTTCAATGTCTTGACCAAGGCTCAGTGTCTTTTCCCAGGTTCAGATGAACCCTGCTTTGTCGAGAGGAACTTGGTTGCCAATGCCATCACATTATGCTTGTGAAAGGCAGGAACGAAGGTACTTGGAGCGGTGCGTCGGGGACGGGGTTGGATCAGTTCACTTAGAAGTGAGGAGGGGTGCAGTGGCGGCGCTGCATGTTGCGTTTTTGTGTGGAGCGCATGACGGGTATGTTGGTGCAAGAGGGAATCGGTTGCACGGTTGGCAGTCCGAAAGATGCAGTTGAAGGGAGCCTCCTGGTGAGTTCGTTGAGTTGATGGTCAGGTGCTTTTCATGGCTTTTGTTTCGTAGAGAAGACCAGATGTGTGGCCGGGAGCCCAAAGAGGCGTTGCGGTGAGGGCTGATGTTGTTGGTTTCACTGGAAAGAATAAAAAGGAGTGTTCCGTGGGGCTTTCGAATTCAGTCCACTGTAGGATCGGATATGATTCGGGCAGAGTGAGACTTTGGAAGTGGTGTCCGTTCTCTGTTTTCGTTTCCGTTTTTTGTTTCGTTTTCGTTTTGAGTCGTTGATGAGGTGAAAGGCTTTGAGGCCAGTTGGGCGAAAAGGGAATGAAAGATTTAAAGTTTGTTCAAGATGCTTCGTTTCGAAGGCGATGGGAAGAGAGCCACATTGTTTTTCGAGTGGTGGGTCGAAAGGAACTCAAAGCGGTCAGCTATGTTTCCTGTCTTTCCAAAAGAGCAGGTGAGACTTATCCCTCAGGCCTTCCACTTGTCCTACTTTTAAAAAGTTAAAAATGCATCACATGCTGAATTTTGTAAACTTCAGTACAGATGCAGGCCAGAATACAATCTGAACTAACAAATCTAACCCAATCAGATTGTTACAAGAGAATTATTAGTGTTCAAGGTTTCTTCTTCTTTTCCGATAATCCAGTTTCTGGTATCTGCTGTGAATTCTTCAGTTATTTTTTGATGACGCTATTACAGAAAGAATTAAGTTACTTTGGTTCACATACTTTATATACAAACTAAGTGATCTTGTATTACAATGTCACAGGCAATTCTCTCCTGGCAATAAACATAAAGTGAAGAAAAGAATCTCTTGCCAAACGAAAAATGGAAAGTGGTTCCGCAACAGAAACGACTCCACTGTCAAAAAATTGGTGCGTCTTGGACCATTTCACTGCATATAACGTACAAATACTGTACATGCAACTTCTTCACGGCAGCATACAAGAAACCGGCAAAAATATTGCTTTTAAAGAATCCAGTTTTAAAGAACCCTTAGTGCCTTCATGGGTTGCAAAGGCGGCAAAATCTTTGCAACAAACACTTCAGCGGATACTTACAATGACGGGGCATCCCTTGCGGCCACTTGAAACGGACGAGGTAATAGATGAATGAAAATGTTACCCAGTTGATTCTGATACTTCTGATGGCTTGAAAAACATAGCAAAGTTGAACTCTGAAGAATTAACTCTTACTAGGAAAAAAAATATTCAACTGAAGGAGCCGAATGAAGAAGTAACCTCACTAAGCAAAAGTTGTAAAATGCCGCCTCACAGCTCATGGAAACGCTGATGTTGAACGAGGAATCTCGCTCAAAAATGTGCTGATGATACCAGGATGCATATCATTACACAAAAGCTCCATCGGCCTGAGAACTGTAAAAGAAAGATGTTCTAAAGAAACATGAGGCTGAAAAATTCAGTGCATCAAAGCAACTATATAAGCAAGACATGCATCAGACTGTAACTTATTTCTATTATTGTTATTCCCGTTGTCCTACTTTTTATTTTCGAAAGTTCAGTGGAAGGCCTGATCCCTTCTCCTAGTTGATTGACTTCCGATAGGGGCGGCTTGATTTCTCTTCTAGTGTTGGTCCACGTCTTGGTTTATGGCCTTTCTGAAAGGTCAAGGTTAGGCAGTTTTTTCTCCGCAGGGATGGTGGGCAATCTGTCGGGAGGACGGACGAAATCTTTGTTCCGCACGTGTTGTCGGGCAGTGGGGTTGGTCCACGAA
>JAHWFP010051911.1:0-116364 GCA_023313725.1 Lithobius niger | reverse complement strand
ACGGCTTGTGTTCTTGGGTATTAGTGGCGGGGCAAAAGGGATGTCGGGGATTCATCCCTCTTCTTGGTGCTGTGAATGGTCTGAGACATTCACCCTGTGGAGATGGCTGACAGTCCGGAGTGGTCGGACGATACGCGCTTTTGGACAGTGGATCGATCCCGGGAGACGACGGGAAGGGAGCCACAGTGTTTTGAATTCCAATGGTGAGACAAAGAAGGAAAACTGGCAACTTGTGTTGGTCCATGCTTCGAGGAGGGCCAAGTGAGGTGTTTTTTCTCGTTGAAGAGGTAGACAATCCGAAAGTCGGTAGATGTCGAGTTGTTATCACCAACGAGTATTTGGACGGTGAGACAATGCCGGTAAGCACGGGAAAGGAGCCACGGTGTCTTCGTTTCCATTGGTGGTATGAAAGTCATTGTTACAAAACTTCCCCTGGTTCAGGTCTTTTGATTGGAGAATAGGATTACCTTTCTTCATCGTGATGATTGGTAATCCAAAGAGTGGAGATGAATTAGGTTTCGTAAAGCGACAACAGTCGAAAAGATTGTTGATTGACGGCTTGCATCGGGAGGGGTTTTCGGATGATATTATGAATCTTGATTTGGTAACAGCACTGGGCGTCGCTGAGAGTTCTTCTAGCGGTGAAATGAAAGGGTCTGTCAGCAGGTTGTGAATGATGATGCTTTCGGATGGGGAACACGAAATTTGTTTTGAGGCTTTTTGTCCGAAATGTGGGTGGACGGCAAAGAGGAGGGTGGGTTGATCCAAGGAGTCAATGGAAAGAGAGCCACGATGTTTTCATTTCCAGTGATGGTTAGAGAAATCCCGGTGTGGAACTTCAGGTTCAATCGTGAGTTGCTAGTTGCTTCATCTGGACAGTCATGACGGGCCCGGCCTTCTTCAGTGTGAAAGCAGTTGATCCGAAAGGAAGATCGACGAAAATGATTAGAGGCTTTCGGACAGTGTAAGGGCTCGAAAGCCCGAAGATATCCATTCCCACGGAGGTGGGATCGGTGTGCAACCGAAAGGCTGGAAAGAGCGCTGTCGTTGTGACGGCATGCACAATCGAAACCTGTCTTTAAGCCTTGGGTGATGACGAGAGCGTCGTCTGACTGTGTCGGCTTGTTGAGGAAGCAGTCGGGGGCTGTGTCTTCAACCGCCTTGTGGTGTGGGATCCTCGCCACTTTCGTCAGCAGTGAAGTGTATCCGCCTCTGATATGAAAGGAGGGCTCAGGCCGGGCCTGAGGTGGATTGTTCCCAATTGGAGCCTAGAGGTGGTAGGGTGTTAATTTGACGACTTGAGCTTCATGGTTGCATGAGACGAAAGCAGAGCTGTGCGTTTTCGGCTTTCTTGGCTGGCGGAAGAGGCCACTTAGTCCTGAGTGAAAGCTTGTCGTGCAAGGTAGTGGCGACTTCGTGCTTTCAGATGGCAGTTTGGACGAGCAAGACGACTTCGCAGTTTGGACATTTTGGCCTCTTCGAGACGAATTGGATGAAAGATCCACTGGAGAGTTTAGAATCGGCAGGGTTGAAGTAATGTGGAAGCCCGTCGATAGTTAATCTTCGCCTCATGGTGGGGTTCTTTGCTGATTGGAGATCTTTCTAATTTCGATGAGTCTGGAGGTTCATGGTGAGAGGTCCGTTGACCAGCTTGGGGTGGGGACTCTTCTCAGTTCGGATCCGAAAAGGTGCCGATGTTGTCGGTAGCAGTGGCGAGGACGAGGGTCAAAAGTCATTGGTCGTCAAGGAAGGGGGTTCAAGACGAAAGCTTGTTTTCGTTTGGAGCATCTTCTTCAGGTCGCAGCAGCCATCTTGGGTTGACAGCTTGTGGGGCTGTGGAACTTGTTTTCCATTTCCAGGTGGACGTCAGTCCGAAAGAGGAACGATGATAGACATCATAGCCTCTAGTTGTCGGATGGTGGATCGATTCCGGGAGGCACGGAAAGGGAGCCACAATGTTTTCGTTTCCTTTTGGTGGTCTGAAAGACTTGACAAATGAAGATTCATGGGTTCCGGCCTTGGCCGATTGAGTCACAGTTTCTAGGGATGAAAGGAAATCTGAAGAACGGGTGGTGGCTTTTGGAAGGCGAGGCTTGAAGTAACCGATTTCGATGAGGCCAGATTCAGATGCCGAAAGGAGAAATTGACGAGTTGATTTCGGGTGGTGAGACCAGATGAGCTTCGGTCGTAGTATCACCGCAATGAGGGCAAGCCAGCCGAAAAGTGGGTGGAGGGCGAAAAGCCGTTCCCACAAATTCCGGAGGATGGAACGATCCCGGGAGTCAATGGGAAGGGAGCCACGTTGTTTTCATTTCTAACGATGGTCGAAGGAATCAATGATTTGACAAAGGCTGGTGGGTGTCTCCATCGGAGTTTGCCGGGAAGGGCCAAGTCTTCGGTCGAGCCGATGGAAGAAAGGACGATCAGCGAAACCAATAACAGATGCTTTCGGATGAAGAAGGGCTTGAGAATCCAATCCCACGTTGACGGTGTACAACCGAGAGGCAATGTGCACAAATGGAGGGTGAAGCGGTCCCGGGAAACACGGTAAGGGTGCCAGGATGTCTTCGGACGACAGGCCAGTGACCAGGAGATCGAGCGGCGGCTTGAGACAAAGAGATGGCAGGCTATCGCAGCCGACATTCTTATAGGGAAGGCTGCGCATGCGCGGTTGGGTTACTGAGGTGGCCAACGAACCTTAATGAAATCTTAAGCATCCAGGAGCATCGTTGGGAAATCAATGCAAAAATTGACAGATATTGGACTTTTTCCAGCAATAAGAAACTGGGCTGTGCCTTCCTTGTAAGGCTTTAGGGGCTGGAAGCGCTTGAAAGTCATGGCATTTTAGGGTTTCAGAGCATTTGAAGACTTTGAATGCTGTATTTTCCTTTATTTTTTAACTCGAAAACTAATGATTTTTAATCTACCAATTTCTGTTCCTACTACAAAATTCTAGGCGTCACAACCACATTTATCGAGATATGTGGAAGTATTTTTTGTTGTTGTAAACTTCGTGACTTGGTGATACTTTGCAGGAACGCCCAAGTTTAGAATCGTCTTTTGAGCTTTTCTGCTGTTATATCGTAAAAACTGAGGAATATTCTGGAAACTATGCAGTAAAGAATTAACCAGAGAAGTAACATAATAATTATGCTGCTGTATGAAAGAAATATGTGTACTATTTTGCTACGCAGTTAAGTGAAGTCACAGTTCAAAAAAATATATTTTCCACTGGATATATGAATGGAAAACATGTTTATCCCTAAAATACCTATCCAACTAAGTTTTTACGTTAACGCCTAGCGTGAGATGAAAATACCTAACTAAGAACACGGCTTCTCTTCATCCAATAAACCTATCCAACTAAGTTTTTTCGTTAATGCCAGCGTGAGATGAAAATACCTAAATAAAGAAAAACGACTTCCCTTTGCCCAATAAACTATATACGACATCACCTTTGAATACATTTTCCGCACACGCACAGTGTGACCGCCATCTATTTTGGCAGAACACAGTTAAGTGGGGAAAAAAGCAAGGCGGAACGGTAGGTAATTGGGAAGGTAGTTTAGGGGAAAAAATACATCTTCAACTCATTTAGGGAATGGAATGTATTTTTTATCCCTGAAAACCTCTTAATTAAATTTTCACGTTACCCTAGACTTCAACATACCAGCAGTGAAAGATTCTGTTGTAGCCTCCACTAGTTGGGGCTGGTGCTTCGCCATGGACCTTGTGCAGCATGCAGAGGGTTCCCAGTGAAGCCACCACAAATGGTTGTCTCGAGTTCCTTCTTCAGATTTTCAACTAAGCCAATCGTCGAGGTGCGCGTGTATTCTCTTGACCTCTGGGGAAAAATAGAGCCCGGATCGATTTGATTGTGGCTGTGTATACCGCTGTTACTGCACTGAGTGAACATGGGAGTGCCCTGAAGAAATATGCCTTTCAGTTCAGCATAAAGCAAACCTGGTGGAACACCGAGGGATGAAGTGGATCATGGAAATAAGCATTTACCAAGGCAAGAGATGCTCTGAATTCTCCTTGTTGAACGAAACTCCAGATCATTGACATCACTATTTTGAAGTGAGAACACTTGATAAACAGGTTTAGGTCTTTCAAACTGTAGACTAATATGTGACACCTGGTCTTTTTTGGTACCAAGAAGACGTCGTCGTAAAACCCTGGTGTGCTGACTTCTTGACACTCTTCTAATGGGGCCTTCAGGAAGTAAACAATTACCAACTCCACCGATTCTTTCGAGGAAATCTCCGGTACAATGTTCCAATGTGGTGTTGTGCTTAGTTTTGAAGAAATTATAAAGCTTGGTTCGGCCACGTGAGATCACATACAAGACCCAGGCATCAACCGTGATTGCGGAACAAGCCTTTGTGTAATGTGCTGGGCGGCCACCAACAGAGTACAGTAGATTGTGATGAAAGTGGCTAGAAAAAATGTTGTCAATTGCTTAGGAGGGGGCGATTTGCTTCATCTTAAGCGAAGAGGCGATCTTCACGATTTCTCCTTGAAACAAAGTGCTTGTTTCCTGAAAAGGAAGTATCCTTAAATCTAGAACTTTGGATTCATGAAGGGAAGGGGTGGATGCAAGTAAACCAACCTGGCAATGATGAAGCATGGAGTTTAAGATGCCACGTGTCTGCCAGTGCACCGCCTTCGTAGAACATTAAGAACCCTTCCTTAGTTAGATCTCTGCGTGATATCTTTGTAACTCATTATTATGGTAATGTTTCAA
The DNA here is from genome assembly GCA_023313725.1 of Lithobius niger. Lineage (NCBI taxonomy): Eukaryota > Metazoa > Arthropoda > Chilopoda > Lithobiomorpha > Lithobiidae > Lithobius > Lithobius niger. Next base: position 111,617 of record JAHWFP010051911.1, on the reverse strand, counting down.
GTTATTCAATATAGTGGTCACAATTAACCATTTTTTTTTTTATTATTACCGTCAGTTATACAGAAATCCAAAATGTTCTAATAAAATTAAAAAGGGTTGAAAAAAATTACTGTGTTTCTTTCCCAAGTTTCTTAGAACAAAATAAACATATAAAAGCGAATAGCTCTACACTATAAACTTAACAGTTTATACTGTTAGTCCGTGTGCCTCTTATCAGCCAATCACTCTGACGGAACAGCAAACACTCTTTACGCCCAAGTATTTCCAACCTAACTTTGCTTTTAAAATTGTATTTTTCAAAAACGTGCTGCATACTGCCCCACCAAATCAATTCATTTTTCTGAGTAACGAATCTTTTAAAAATGTGATTTTCTGTGGCCAGGCTGTCTGGGCATGTCCACTCTGCTTATAATTAGGGAGGGAGGGAAGACGCAGGCCGTGCTTACAAAATAAACTATGAAATAGGGGCCCAAGATGATCAGCTGGTCTGTGGATCCTCCAACAGCTAGATTAGTACAGACAATAAGTAAAAATTAATTTAAATAAAAAAATGCATGAAGGTGGTGTTTTGACAGCTTATCTAGACACACGCCATACAACAAGCATCACATCAATTGTCGAGGTTTTAAACCATTGTAGCGCGACGCCATTGCGTCAGTGTCTTATATGCTGAAGCATAGTTGGGCATATTTCAGGTACTGGGGAGAAAATAATAATGCGGTACAAAAACTCAAGTTGTGTTGAAATCGAGAACAATGTTCCACCTGACAAAAATTAACTCGTGTAGGAATGCCAGCTAAGCTGCTTTCAATGCAAAATCTGACCCTCAATAACGTTGAAAATGTGTTACTACTAGCTGTTCGCTCATCCCCATGTTAAATCCCATAGGGTGATCATTCATCGATACCGAGAAGGCTTCCATCTATGAAATTAGACGAATGGGCGCAGTACAATACGAACTGTGTACCTTTTACGGTTTGGAGCCTGGGGGCATAACGGGCACGACGTGGGAGGGCGTGTAAGTACGAAAATATTGTTATAACCATTGTTAGTATTGTCGGCATTGTCTCTCATTGGACGGCTAATGTTCCGACAATGAGAACGTGTATACCGACGTGCATGCCTAGACATACACTAGCGTTATCACTTACTTCTTTTTAACAGCATGAACCAGAACAGGACGAGAGACTAGTTATAACCGCAACGCAAGTAGCACCTTTACCAGACCAGGAGTAAGACGAAGAATACGAGAGAAGTAGAAAGGGTAGACGGAGACAAAGAGGAGGAAAGTGAGAAGAGTGAAGAAGAGAATGTGGACGAGAGTGATGGTGAAGAAGAAAAACAAATCTACGATGAGGGAAAGCTGCCCACTACATCTGGGGCAGTCTATTGGATTCCGTGTAATGAATCCAATAGACTGCCCTCTTGGTTATATCGGCGAAACGAAGAGAAAAGTTAGCATAAGGGTCAATGAGCACGCAAAAGCCACCTCCAAGAGAGACAACAGAAGCGCAGTTGCCATCCACAGACTGAGAACGAGGCACGAGATTGACTGGGAAGGAACGAGAGTGATGCTTAAATCCAACTCCTACCAAGAGGCACACCTCCGTGCCTTGGAGGCAATTGCTATCCAACACTGCCAAGACAAAACAGTGGCACTTATGAATGTCCAAGACCCTGCATTTAAGCAGATTAATAAAATTGTGACCCCCGAATTGTGTGAAAAACTGGAAACGAAGTGGAAGAAGTTTCTCCCTGTTACAACAGCGACACACGCTGAGCTTGATAGCAGCAACCTGGAAAGTTGATACATCGATGAAAAGGGAGGGGGGGGGGGGGGAGCGGAGAGAATTGGAAACATCGCGTTCGGTGTGGAAGTAGGACAGTTGGTGCGTGTGCGTCTCATTGCCCAAGCCTGAGGAAGAATGCCAGTACAAGCATTCGAAAATTTGCTGGTTTGGAGTAACTGGAACACTTTTGGTACTGCGTTAAAAAGAAGTAAGTGATAATGAACGAAAACCAAAGTAAATCGTCCGTTCCATCGGTATTTGAATACACTAGCGTATCACAATAAATCTAAGCAACGTTGCAAAGAAATTGTATTCGCGTCCAATTCACGAGAAATAAACCAACTGTAAAAACAAAGCAAAATAAACAAAGCCAATATATATCTGTTGAATCGTATCAAAAATCAAAACTGGTAAAAGGGGCCGCCAAGTTCCGAATGGTTCAAAGGAGTGATATCAACACACCAAAACGTTCGCCAACTTAATTGCACCGAATAATACTTTGGACGTTAAATGAAAACTTGAACATTGCTACCGAAAGTAGCAATGTTCTAGTTTTCATTTACCCTTCGAACTATTAAGCGTTGCGATTAACTTGGCAAATGTTTTGGTGTGTTGATATCACTCCTTTGATGGGCCGAACAACTCGGAACTTGGCAGCCCCTTTTACCAGTTTTGATTTTTGATAAGATTCAACAGATATATATTGAAATAAAGCCACAATAGCGCAAAGAAAAAATCGAAAATCTGGTTATTAAACCATCATCCATCAAGCAAAATACATAAATGGTAAAACGTACAACACTAAAACTAGATATTTTGTGGCTCGTTACAAAATGTTTGGGCCACTTTATCAAAAGAAACAGCAAATTAGTAAAAAATATCACGGCTTCGTTGTACACAATTTATGGACAATTTTCTTAGGGCTATTGTGGCTTATTTCAATATAATTATATATGACAGCTAAAACTATATTTCTGTACAAGTTAAGTGCGGGTTTATTGTGGATCAAATTAAATTTTTTTCCCCTCCGGAAGTCAAATCTTACTGCAGAAAGGCTTCCATACATCGTCGCACTGATTCTGCTACAGGGACCATAATGATGAAGCAATGTACGACGGATTAGTGCTGACTGTGGTAATTGCATGCGAATGGATGGTGATCCGTTTCTTTCAGTAAAGTTGCATCCATGCGGAGTACCCAATATTTCCTGCTTAGGGATCTATAACAGAAGGGTTTAGGGAAGTGCAGCTTTATTTTTGCGTTTTTTCTTCAACGGAGAGTTTGTAAAGACAGAAGATGAAGATCCAAGCAAAACATTGAGGGTGAGGATGTTTTTAATAAACTACTGGTGACGGCTGTTCTTCTATAGTTACATTTATGTTCACAGGAGTCAGGGTCAGACTGAGCAACCTCAGGCCTGGGTGGCTAGCAATGGCTTGGGGCCTTGTATATTCAGCAAGGGGATTAGGAGGAACGCTTGTAAGCTTACCCCAGCGGGGTCCAGGGCTCTGTCACGGAACCTGACACATTTCAACAAATGTAATTGCCATATCTGGCCGGTGGATGAAACCTTTTGCCGAATTTTTTATTTATTGAGGTTTACCAATCTTCCTTGGATTTGCAGCTGGGGGAGGAGACTTTTCTACAGCATTCCTCCCATTCGAGACCAGCATGCAACAGGTAGTTTTCACAAAGAACACAAACAGCAGTCTGCATATACTGGTGATGATGTAAGCATTTGTCAACGCAAGTGACATTAAATGAATAAAAATTTTCTTCACCATTTCGTTCTCTGTTGGCAAAATGCATAGTTCTTACCAAGATGGTCTTGTAGGGCAACACTCCCCAAAATGCTGTTGCAAGTCTACACTGCTCGAGGTTTTAACACAGGCTCACACGTTACTTTTTTTCCCAGTTGGGACCATTTCTGCTGGATTTGTGCGAATGGTCGTAAGTAGAACATCCCGCTTGTCCTTTCATTTCAATGCAGCAATGTTATCTTTGTAATAAAAAATAGTCTCACCCTTTTTGAGCTCGGCATCGGCACCACTCTTTGGCATTTCACTTCTGTTTCTCACCACAGTGCCAACAGCTAGTGTCTCATCAGCAAGTAGTTCACCGAAGATAACAGGCAAAGTATAGTAGGGGTCGGTCGCAAGTCAATAACAGTTTTTCAGGAGATAAGGTGGGCCACTCAACTTATCCCCAGGTTCGTAGCTCGTCTCGTTCGGCCGCTATTGACGGTCGAAAAAATTTAAAAGGCGGAGACCACATCATACGTCGAGCCGTATATATTTCAATGTTCTAGCAGTTTCCTGAAATTGATTCGTACAGCTGATATAACTTTATTCCAAACTTGTCAGGCATATACTGTTTGAAAATGATGTGTCCTTTCCATCAGGGGTGTGCAAACCAGATTATTTAACTCGATACCTTATCACTCCCAAGTATTGGTTATCGCTTGTGACGTCACTGCATTTATTCGGTTGGCTGTGTGGAAGTCGTATTTGCAAAACGAACCTTCAAACAAATTTAATCAACCTTCGCGATCAGAAAATCTCCAAAATTCCCTTTCACTATCTACAACATCTACAACATTGAATTATTTGGCTAAAAACGTGGCATCATCAAGAATTTCACGTTATTTGTAAAAGCAACAGGGCTAGCGTTCTCATTTGAACTGGTGGCTTGTGCTGCTATTTTTTTTGTCATACATTGAAAGTGAATTTTGATCGTGATCTTGTTGTAGTCATCACTATTTTGAAAAATATTTAAGGCCAAACTGTTAGTGACGTATGTCAGAAGTCAACCAACCAGTCTCAAGTTTTTAATAGGTTCCTTACAGAATACTAAAACCAAAATTATAAACGACTAACCCCCGTACGGGTTCAGCGTGCATAGTGTTGTGTTATCATCTACCTGAATTAAAGGTATGATGGCACATTTTAAAAAACAGTATACATTTTCAACTGAATCTGTGCAGATTACCAAAACATCCATACCTCTCTACATGGATGAAATAATCCCTTTGCCAGCAGCCTTTGTTCGACCATTTGAGTAATTCTCAACAGCCAAATGAATTTATTCACCATGTGACGATTATTGCAGTGTTTGAGATATACGCAACTCTTTAAGTAATGCAGTTGGACGATTCGGTCTAGTAGCTTTTTTGAACCAACCTAGATATGCTAGATTGCGTCTTCACAACTTCATGTAAAACCAATGTTAAGCTTATTTCCCAGAGAGTCGCCCAAACATAAAGAGCACCCAGGCAGTGGTTCGTGGCTCAAGACCTTTCAAAAAAATATGAAACGCAGAGAAAATATGTGTCTTACAGACGCAACTAACAAATATTTTATTCTACACCCTTCTTTACAACTATTTCCATTTTGGTTAACATGTCTACACCAGTATCTTACAACAGCCCTATTCACTTTACTATTAAGGTAAACATTTTAAACGTCATAGCCAATAATGTGACGTTTTCCAATGCATTCTCCAACGAAAAACCAGCATCCAACTTCAGTAGCAATCAATGTGTTCAACCAAGCTTCCTGCAAAAACAAAAGAATACTTTTACTAGTGGCCATTCCTAAAACCCTATCGTTAGTGACGTATATCTGCAATTAATTGTATGAATTCTGCTAGGCTAATGACCACTAAAAAATGCATACATAATTAACAGGGAACATGCAGCTGGCAAGAGACAAGACACGTTTACTTCATTTCTGTTCTTTAATAGCACAATTTGGCAGCCCTGAGTAGTGCCCTTTGCTTCACTGGCTATTTCAAATTCAGGCTTAATTAGGGGTAAGACGGAAGGCCTCGTTTTACAGACATGAGACAAGTTTCCTGCATTGTCATCGAGTAGCAAACATCGAACATGGAATGAACTAGGGAATTTACTGTTAGTCCGTACAATCTTTGAGCCTGACAGCGCTTTTCATGGAGTGCATGCTGGCCAACTTGACAGGACGCTTAGAACATCGCACTCCTCGACGAGGAACGATTCTTAGAATATAAACAACATAAAGACCATATTTAACCTTATTACTTTACTTTGTCTGGCAGACGATTTTATCGAAAGACTGACCTGACGGTGATGAAAATCAGATTGCTTATGGTTGATCACCTTAAATTAAACTTAATATGAATAAGAGAGGACCTAATGTTTTATTAGCAAAGTTTGTTTAACTTACAGGACTTGCTACGCTTTACTCTACCAGTTTTTACTAAGTTTCTATTCAAGACTGCCAAAATTAGTAGTGAAACGAATAACATAACCGCAAAAAATTGCACATTCTCCAGGAAAAGTAAAGTAACCTTCCAACTTAACAGTCCTGAACGTAGGAGTCTTGACCCTGGAAAGTTTTTTACATGCAACCAAATCTTGGCTAACATACCGTAAACCGAACATAAGTTTAATGCGCAGTAACACAGAAAATGGAATTGTCCTTCAAACGAGTTAATTGGTTAATTGTCTTAGCTGACAGACTAGCATTATTTTTTCTTAAATTAATGAGCCTTTATGTCAGCCGTAGCAAGTTAATGCTTGTGTGGCTGAACCGACCATTCCGTTAATTTTGAACATTACCAGACTTTTTTGAGAAGAAATATCTGATAAAGGGAGGAGCCAATCCGGAGATTTGAACCGGGCAATCTCCGATCATCATAAAGGCTGAAAGATTGCCCAGAATAGGCCAGAATAGTTCCCATAGCCATTGAAGGAACATGGTAGCCACCCACGCTACCCTGGCCGGCTGTCCTGGCAGGAACTTTGCTTAGGTCCCCTTTGCAGGGGTTCGACCAGATCTGCAAACCTCCAGTAACCAGGCTTAGTAATAATACACTTCATTTGGAGTAAAAACCATCAGCAAAAAAAAACTGAAAAAACAAAAAAAGCATTTATAAACTAGTGATGTTTGCAAATTTTGTTCCATTGTTGCGACTAGCCAAGTCACATCAGGTAACCAAAGAGCGCGAGTCATTTAACACTTTACAGAGTCAGAGACCATTTATAAGATTTAACTCGGATGATTAAAGCAGTGAAAATAATTAGCATATAAATTAGCACATGAACTTTATTTACAGGCATGAATGAAGGATTTCAGTAATTCGCACACTACCAACAGTGCCAAACTTTATACTCTTGCATAACTTGCTACATTTTTTCCCATTGGAAATCCCTCTTCCCTTGGAAACGAGCCTGCAGCTCGCATCACTTAATGTTAAAAGTAGATCATAAGAGCTTAAAGGTAAACCACAGCTTAATAAAAACAAACCCTACTCGTATTTTCTCTGCCAGACAAATCATCAACATTACCTCTCGCACTATAATGCTTCGAGCTTTCTTATAAGCGCCACATTTACTTTTAGGCCCCCTTCCCCCCCGTTCATTTTGGTCAGTTGCTGGATTTCATATGGGGATTCATACCCGTATTGTCAGCACGGACTTTTAACAATGCTTTACTCGCAAGTACCACACAACCTGACATTTTTTGTTGAGTAATTTTTCTTCCAGTCTTGTGAACCATTTCTTACATGTAGCAAGCAACAGGAACACTTGAGTGTGAAAGAAAAACGATCTAACCCTCAAAGGCCATATTTAAGCTTCTGTGAAATATTTATGACAGGGTTTTCATAAAAAAATACGCTCCCTTTGGCTTACTTCACAGGCAGTGTGCGTCTAATAATGATATGAAGAACAAATCGGAATTTTGTAGATTTTGTAAAAGCACTTTGAAGTTTAACAACCTAGGTAATGGTTTAAAACGAATTTTGAAGAAAGACCAACTCTTAAGCAAAATAGAAAAATAACAGACTTCTTCTGTACTGCAAATTTGCGGCTGGATTCACTATAGATTTTCAACTAAGTCTCCGCATTCTTCAGGCACTGGGTGATTAGCACACACCGTAGCAACATCACTAAGTTTAGAAAAATGTGTAGTGGGACCAACTTCCAGTCACATTGGCAGTGGCTCCCTCTCTTCTTTTTTAGGTGATGGTGGAGGTAGGGAGGCTTTCCACATGTAAGAGAAATCAAAGGTGAGCTCTGGTGAGGTATATTGGAAACTCCTTTATTTACGGGTTCTTGGAAGAAGGAGAAGATGATCCACTGTGTACGTTTTTCAAAATTTAGTGAGGTTACAGTAGAGTTCTAATCATCTAGTGCCTGAAGGTGGCGGAACACTTAGTTGAAAAACTATAGTGAATCCAACGGAAAATTCGCAGTACAGAAGAAGTCTGTATCTTCCTAGTTGGCATAAGTATTATTCATCTCTTCAAAATTTGTAAATCAAGCTAAGTAAAATGAGCCAGTCGGCCTTCAGAACGGCTTAAAACTTAAAATAAACACTTACTTTAACGGTGAGCTTCCGCCACTGCATTGTTGTTGCAGAATAGATTAAACTGCCTACACTTCGCATAATCTGCGGAATGTCAGCGGGAGTTGGAGGAGTTAATTCAACTGCGGCATATTTCATGAATGTTTGTAGCTTTGGTCTCGATTGATCAGCAACACCTATGGGAAAAAAAACAAAAAAAATTTTCAGTTTTATTTATTATGCAGCTGCCAGTTAGCAACACACCGTAATATCGGCCGAATACCGATTGTGGCTGAATAATGATATTCGGTTGAATAATGTTAAGATTTGTTGGTATTATAATTTGTCCAAGTAATGTGTATTTAGTATAAATTTACACAAAATTGTTAATGTAAGAATGTTAGCTTGGCATTTTATTCCTGGTTTATCTTCTAACGAATTTTCTTCAAACGTTCCTATTTGGGCGAGTGCTTTTTTAAACATTGGCTAAGATGTGCGTTGTATACCTTTACTTCCATTCTGTAATGTTTTTTCTTCAGGAAACCTGGTCAGCTTAATGGTTTTACCCCTAGTCAGTATGGTCACACATTTTAATCAATTTATCACATGTTTAATTCGCTGGTATTTGGTCAAATATTCAGCAGAATAATTAGGTTATTTTAACTATTCACTAAGTTGACTAGGCTACTCACTTGCACATTCGTTATTCAGCAGGTTAAGTATTTGGTTGTACGTTTCTTAAGGCTGCATCGAACAGATTTTGGCTGATTTTGTGCTGATCGACAAAAATCGATTCGGCGAACAAAAACCTTGTCAGGCCCTTGACAATAAACAAATTCTGTTTCACCACATGTTTTGTTACCTTTTGTTTTAATTTAGGCTAGGCCTGTATGTCTTACATTGTGTAGGCTAAGGTTAACAACGGACAAATATTTACTTTTATTTGGGTAAAAAAAAAATTATTCCAATGTTCGCATTAGCCTACAAGTTTGTGTAAGCCAGAAATAAACTTAAAAATGTGTAGTGATCGGTTCGGTTAAATCGGATCGGTACGCCAATCAATTTGTGGCAGATCGGATCGGAATTTGTTGGCAGAAAAAATGATGATCGGTACAGCCTTAATGTTTCTTATTCGACTAATTTTATATGCGGTGCATCCCTAGTACTTTGGCTTATAGTAAGCTGGTTCTAGTACTTTTTAAATATTTTTTAGTAGTTTTTTTTATCAACTGATTGCAATTTTACTTGCAGATACTTTATTAACCTAATTTTTGTTCATTCTTTTACTAATTTGTTTTCTTCATCACATATAATGAGGTTCAAGGAGGGACCGAGGTCCACTAAAGTTGTTCCTCTGTTACCTAACATTCACTTCCTCGAACAGGTGACACATTTCGGCCATAGCAATTGAACCTAACCTACAATAAGAGCAACATAAATAAAAGGCTAGGCCTTAATTGAATTTTAATTTAATAATCACTAAGTACAAGTTTCCTTACCAATTACGGTACAAGAATTCGGCGTAACATAGGCAACACAACAATTTTGCTGAAAAAAAATTAGCTTACCAACAAAATATAAAGTGTAGTTTAGGTAAATATGCGCAAACTACTAAAGAAGCTTACAACAACCCTGGATTGCTAGTTGTTGGAACTTGTTCAAGCTCACTAGTTTTCTACCCCAATTTTTTTTTTTTCTGTTAAGCCATGCAAAAAAAATTATTTGGTTTACAGGCGAGGTTGCAAATTGGAGCACCAGGAATTTTATTTTTATTTTATTTAACTGATCACATTTCTTCGACGTGTACCTAGCTCAACTCAAAGCTGAAAGAGTACGTAGTAAAAATTTTGGAAATAATTTATCTGTATTTGGCATCTAGTATTCAGTGTTTTTTTTTTTAATGTTGTGAAATTAGCCAATATTGAAAAGCTCGTGTCGAGTCGGTTAAAATGGTGCATTAGAATGTCAAGATCAGTCTAAATTTACTGAAAAATGAGCAATTGCATACTATGCTTGCTGGATGCTCTTCTGGCTTTATAAGATACGGACTTCTCTCCGATCGGCTTCACGTTGCACTAGAATAACCTAAAATGATCAGCGGAACAACTTTCTTTCTCCTACCCTTTTTCGAACCTGTTCAGGGTAATATGGTCACGCGCGGCCATAGTTGGAAGCTTGCAGTCCAGACCGCACGTACATCTACTCGTCTAAATTTTTTCTCGGTTAGGGTTGTGAAAATTTGGAACGCCCTTAAGGCAACAACGGTCAACCAGGCCACGGTGCTTGGTTTCTGTCGAATGCTAAAGCAGGAAAATCTCCAAAATTTCTTGAAGCGACAATTTACAACCTAGTTAAAAACTCGGCTCGGTATTAGTGGCTCAACACCCTTCCGCAGACCGCCCATGTTCATGTGGGAAATTTATTTATTTATTATTTATTTATTATACTGTTTTGAGGCAAAGACTTAGTTTGGCCCTCAAATTATTGAAGCTTGATCTCTTTGGTGTCGATAATCGCCTTCGCTTGTTGCCGGCATAGGCAGAGAAGCCTTTACAAATGACATGGAGCACAGGCTCGGGAAGGAGTTGCGACGGAGCCCATACTCTTCTCATGCTGCCGACTGTACAACTGCATGGCACCATGACTTCTGTAAAGGCTACTCCGCTTGTGCAGGAAGGCGGTGATTGGTGGGGAAGTTTCTATAATTTATGCGCAGTGTCTCCAGTCCCTGTTGGGCCGTAACTGTTTCAAGCCTATTAGGACACATTGCCGGGACCGCAGTTCTGCGTGTGTGGATCCCGGCAAACAAAAGCAACGTGGATTTTACTTAAACATACATTAGTTTTGTTTAGGTTAGGTTCACTTTAACACACTCAAGGCCTAGTTTTCAACGAATTCACCAGGACCTAAGGCTTTATAATCTGGATCCCGGGGACACACAGCCTAATTTATGAAGGCCAACTAAACCAGTGCCCCCAAAATGGTATGGGAAAAGTTGTTCAGCTGATCATTTTAGGTTATTCTAGCGCAACGACAAGCCGATCGGAGGGGCTCGGTAATCTTATACAAGCCTTCAATTTCAAGGGCAAATGGGGGACGAATTTACTGACGTGGTGTTACCTTAATATTATTTTATTTAATTACACATTATGTTCCAGCTGTGTGCATATTAACTCTGCACCCATGCTGAATTCATCAAAGGATAAAATTGAATACAGCAGACGGCTTTTTCTCCGATTGCAAATGGCGCTTATCGGTTTGAGTACATTCGTCTCGTTAGTATCACCTCAACATACTTAATCCTAGGCTTATTTCGGTTATTTGTAGTAAATATCCTTCACTACTTACTACTACGTTTCGGAGCATTTCACTTATTTTACTTACTCTTCAGCATCACTGGAATTTTGTTCACTAGCGAAGCCATTTTCGTGCTTTCTAAATTCAGAACTTAAAATGGTGGCGATTGCGGTAGTAGACCCGCAGTGAATGTTTCAGGTCAATTAAAAAAAAAAGCTTGATCCGATAAATTTGTATTTTGTATAAATTTAATAAATTATATTAAGTTAATTTATAATTCCTATAATTTAAATTAAACTCCACAGTTCCTGAAAAAATATGTTTTATTTTGATAAAGACGTACCGATTTATCAATGAATGTGTCTCAAAATTGAATGCGTTAAATTTATGTAGAAACATATGCTATAGACACTGCAATGGCCACCATCGATGTAACTGTAAGTTTTCTCCGTATTGATTATGTTGTAAAATGCAGCTAAGAAAATCCAGATAAATCCTTAGTTTTCTCCACAATGGGAATTTTCACTTTGCTACATTACATTATTTTTTCCTTGTTTGGCGTGCTGCTTGACTCTGTTCTCGCAACCCTGTTCCAACTTCCAAGAAACAAGGACACCATTTTGGTACTCCCTACACATTTCAGTTCTTATAAATTAATCAGAATAAACACTGTATGATAGAGGCGTATTATTTTTTATAAATAAATAAAGAAACTCCCTTTTTGGCAAAGTCCCTTTAACGACAGTATTAGGATTGCACTTACTTTTACGATTGTGGTTTTCAGTTAGGCTAACTAGTGTTTGGGTGAGTGCATCCACCTTGAGTGCATCTAGGATAAAGTTCATTAGGATTAAATATTCGAATGCACGTTTGCAGATGGCCGCTCGCAGCGTCGCCTAGCGGGAGGTTACTGTGCAGCCAATGTGCTGCGTGGCGTCGGACGACGCATCACACAACCATTCCCAACATGGCAAGCGGTGGGACAAGCGGCAACTACGGACCGCTGGTCGGGGCCGTCGATCAAGGAACTAGCAGCACCAGATTTATGGTAAGATTGACATAATGTTTGTATTTTGTTAACGAAAACACTGGCACTTAGTCCTGGTGTCCGCGTACTTGCGGCCAATGTGTTACCTGTAGTACGTTGGTTATTTACGTGGGTTGACTCATTCAAAACATGGACCAAGCACGTTGTCGTGTTGAATGAACTACGGTAGTGTTGACGGGAAAAACAGCATTGTGACTCGGGAACCGATTAGTATAATTTGCGTGAAAGTCACCTACCTGTCCGATCACGCAGAGTCGGTCTTACTTTGCGCGCTTCTTTAATTTTGCTTTGACTCATTAGGATGAAATCGTAATTAATGTACTGTTATTATTTTTGTACTTCATTCGTGTATGTCTAACTTGTTATTATAAAAAGCAATAGTTCTTTTTTTCTTCTATGGTATACGCACGAGTCATCAGGGCAGTTTCCGTATGTTATGAACTTGAACCTTCTTGACAGATCATGGTTAGGCGTTTTGTAGACTGCAGATGGTCGTCGATTAATATTAAAACGTATAATATACGACTTATATTTCATGATTTCCTATTATATGACTTTTTTAAATGTTTGTGTTTAAGATAGAACGTGTACGTTAACTTAAAGTTAAAGATCGAAGATCTTGTGCGCTCACATGCCTACGCATGGGACCGTGCCCGTCTAACTTTGTGGAGCATATTCTTTCTCCCCCCCCCCCCTTCCATGCTTTTTTTTTTAAATCGATTATTGTGCTTTCATACGTATCCCCTCTCTCCTCACCCTCCTAGCTTTGGAGGTTTCATGCGCTCCCAGCCGAAACCATTGTGCCAGAAGGAGAGATGGACAATTTTGCTAGGTAAAGCCAATCGAAAATTCATATGATCTTTTACATGCCACAATCAACATGAGCATGTGGCATCACACGGCCCTACTCTTCCGAAAATGCCACGGGTGACTGAGGCTAGGAATGAACCCGGGACCTCGAACAAGATTTACCTCTCATACCAATAGGTTACTAGTCTTTGCCTCGTGCCCTTTTCCCATTCCCCTGCTAAATGGATTGAAGAATATATAATGTAGTTTTTTTTTAATGAATTACGAATTTATGATCGGAGGTTAGCTGATGGATGAGTCAAGACCACTGACTTGCCTGCACAGCGGGCGTAGGGTACCTTATTTAGGAGGCGGGCCCATGAGGAAACTCCCAAGTTATGATTTGGAACTTGAAGGCAACTGACTATGGCAAAGTCCTTCCCAAACCTGTAGCTGGAGAGAAACTATAACCCTGGCTCCTGCAGCAGCTGCTGGATTTATTCTTGGTGTTCTCTTGGCCCCCTATTATGGTCAGAGGCTTCCCACTTAAAATTCCTAGGTTTGTCCCTTTGCATACTGTTTTGATGTCCCCTGCCCCGAAGATATTTTAAAGCTTTTTTTCTCAGCTTTATATGGCACAGAATTGCCTGGCTTTCACTTATAACGCTGTTTTGGCCGCGAGATAATTTTTTGGGTGGCGGAAGAGGACAGTAGGAATTCACATTGGGGTCAAAGGAACGGGCAGGTTTGCTTAAAGTCCCACAGAGCCACATAAAGTAAATAACTTTCAGCGGTTTTTGTACTTCTGAAAAGCATAAAAAGCAATTTTCAGAATTGCAGTTGCAATAAATACCAAATTAATTTCGGTTCTTGTGGTCTTGACCCATATTTCCTGAGTGTGCCACTGCACCTGAGAGTGATAGACGTGTTAGAACGGTTTGAAGCGCGTTGATGAACATTTTGCACTGTTACTTTTGTGGAAATCGTCCTCTTCCTATATCTTTGATAGCTGTAAAATGTCATTTCCACAACTGAAAGAATTTGACATCAACAGCCAGGAAACAAGTTCTGAACGAATTGAACAAACCCAGTTATGGGCAGGGTTGGAAAAAATCGGATTTTTTTAAATTTAAATCAGATTTTTTTTACATTTAGGATTTTGCACAAAAAAATTTTGTTTTCGTACAGAATTGTAGGTATACTAAGTAAGATATTTTGTATACAACATTTGAACATTGAATTGGAGAGGTAAAAATCATTAAAAAACAAAATTTAATTCAAAACCTTGATTAACCGAAGTTGGGTGACAGTTACGTTTCCATTATTTCGGCTCTTATTCTCAATAATTAGAAAAACTCGCACACTAAGGAGAAGAAGGTAAGCAAAAAACGACATTTTGCTTATGCCAACTAAGCTTTATGTCTGTATTTTAGGTAACTATAATAACCGTACAAAACTGAAATTTATCTATCTTGCAATAGGCTGGTAACTATTATCTTCTGGCTCGATTACTGTATTTGTATTTAAGTTTCTCATCAGAAAAAACTATGTCTTTTTTACTGCCTGCTGCAGACATTATTTAACCCACTCTACTTTCTTTAGTCAACCAGACTCACAATGACTTTCCTACGCTATCTGCACAGTTTCACTTTAGTTCCTGCATTGGGAAATCCCCTGTACAGGCTAGGAGACTAGATAAACAAAAAAGAAACATTGTATTCCTTACTGTCTCTTAATGCTTGCTAAATGGTTAGGTGAATAACAAATATTGAGTTATGTACTATAAGATAGGCAAAATGATTTAAATCGGTGATTTTTTAAAAATTTAAATGATTTAAATCAAACAACCCTGGTTATGGGTCTGGGGGGAGCGCTACTCCAGTGGGAGTTGAAGCATTTTACGGATCATCGCTGCCATATCTAGAGCCTCTGAAGAATTTTTTTCATATATCCTCAAGGAAATTATTTGGCATTAATGACACGTTTGTAAAAATGTATGGTGGTTATGATCACGCTGCTGCTCACATTTCCTCACTTAAAACCACAAAACGAATAAATCTTCAATTTAAAGAGTTTCCGTTTTGATTCGCTCTGGTTTTCCTGTTTTTTTTTTTTGGGGGGGGGGGGGGTATTCTCCCCACCCCCTTGTAAGTTATAACGTACAGTAGGCTGTAACTTAAAAGGGTTTGCAAACCTCTCTTCGTGGAGCTATTCAGAGTGTTAAAACCAGAACTCCACCTCACAGACGTTTACCTTTTAGGGAGGATCGTAGCAGGAATTTTTGTTTGGAGGGACAACTGATAATTTGCATTCCCCCCCCCCCCCCTTTTTTTTTTCCAAACTCAAAATTTTATTTGTCAGTGCCTCCTCCATCGTGTGTTATCTGAAAGGGGCACCTTCGCGTACTACGGAAAATCGATAGGGCAAGATAGCCTAATTGTTGGCACGACCATTTCATGTGCAAGAGATTTCTGGTTCGATCCTGACCTCAGCCACCCCCTGGCATTTCCACGAAGAGAAGGACCCTGTGATGATGCCTCGTGCTCATGTCGATTGTGGCATGGAAAAGATGCTAGGAACTTCCGATTGGAATTACCTAGCAAAATTGGGTCTCTATCCTTCTAGGGCCATGGCTTTGGCTGGCAGCGCGGCAAAACTAAAGCTATGGAAAATCGATTTAGAAAATAACGTAACACGTCTCTCGGTACGTTTTGATTCTGGTGTAGCTTTGGTCCCTCTTGTAGGCTACTAATTATATTTTACCTTGTGGCATTAAACTTTATACTTTTCTCCTTTTTTTTTCCACTTTTGCAAATTTAGTATTCTGTTTGTTTAAAAATATTTAAAATGCCAAAAAGTACGAAATTTTTCAGCTTCTTATTCAGCTACTGCTTCTTATTGCCAAAATTTCCGCATTATCTCCTAATGACTAACCGTAAAGCTGGATGATTCGAAATTATAATACAAAAATAAAAAGTATAAGTTAGGCAAGGCAAATGTAGACTATCGGCCCGTTTCCCGGTAACGGACTAGTATGTAGGTGAAGATATAGGTGAGGGCTAGGCGCGGAACGAGTTAGATTCCAAACTCATCCAACGTATTCTTACAGTCTTGATAAAAAAAAATGGTTACAAATCGCTATGCGTATGCTGCCCTCAACTGTTTGTTTTTATTTTGTGTGTGATGGAATGATTTAGGGACCTCCTGAATCACCCAAATTAAGATAAGTGTTCTTGTTCTTATAAATCGGCCTACTACATCTCGTTGGTTCATGGCATTTTCCTCCAGGAACTTTATTCCTGTTATCTCCTCCCTTTTCTTGAAAGGACTGGAATTTCTTTCTCTCCGACCCCCACACTTCAGTGCTTGGGGCTTATTTCTAGGAAGATGACAGGGGACTGACAGGTCCATTTGGAAAACAAATTTATCTCGAGAATCGAGCTCCACTTCTTTGAGAAGGGGCCACCTGCAAAATTCTTCTTTAGGTGAATCGTCAGAGCTACGTGACGTTATGCCAAACCAACGTGTGGTGGTCGTAAAAAAAAAAAGTTTTTCACAGTGTTTGAAAATGTAAAACTTTGTACGAATGAAAATTTTCGTTTTTCTATCAGTTGCTTCCGCTTGATGTCGTTGCAGTGCTTTCACTTATATGGGAAAACTTACAGGCACTTAAATCCTTCCGGTATGTCGTGCGCACCGTAGAGAATAGTGTTTGCAACATTTACATAGGTTAGAGATACTATCGCAAAATCATCTCGCACGAAAGTAAAAACAAGAAAATGACTGTGTTGGCAACATTTACATACGTTTGAACTAATGTTGCAAAACGTGAGCCATACAGGAAAGCCAACATGGATGGATGTACCTTTAAATGTTTCAATGGGGAAAAAAATTGTTTATACCGAACGGGCTGAGGAAGGGTAATTTGCCACTAATACCTTTCCCAAATTAAAATAGGCCTATTTTGTATTTTTTTTTTACAAGATACATGCATCCATGTTGATTTTCCTGTGTGACATTAGTTCAAACGTATATAAATAAATGTTGCCAACACAGTCATTTTCTTGTTTTTTGTTTTGTGTGAGATGATTTTGCGACCTTAACTCTAACCTGCGTAAATGTTGCCAACGTTATTCTCAATATTTCCTTTATCAAATCAGTACTAATCTTAAATTTGGTATTTCAACTGTGACATACCTTTTCACGAATGTCAGTGCTTAGTTTTTTTTTTCACTCTTCCCTGCCTTCCAGGGCCCCGCCAATTCCCGGCCACGGTAAATAAACATTGTTATATAAACTTAAAAAAGTATACATTAAACTATTATTAATGTCCATTTCTTTAAAGTAAATATTTATATTTTAAGGCTATTAGTAATTTTTCTCCATTATAGGCATCTATCTATATATATAATACGCTTAGGTTGGGCAAGCAAATTCATCATTATTATGCACGGGAGGGGCAGCAGGGATGGGGATATTCAGACCACACAATAGGGGAATCCGTGTCCGGTGGGGGGGGGGGGGGGGGCGGAGAAAACGGGGGGGGGAAGGGGGGCCCGGGGGGGGGGGGATGTGGGAAATATGCCAAGCTATGGCAGAATGTAAGTGGTAGGCCGCAGGGGAGTCCGGAGAAGGAGGCAGGGGGCAGTCGGCGCCCTTTTTATTCCATACTGCCCACTACAATATTTCGCTCAGGTATGCGGGAACTGGCTAGACCGGCGTATGTTATGCCGGGGGGTGGGGGGCAGCTAGTATAATTATAAATCCTTCTGGTATGTTATGCGACCCGTTGAGATTAACTATTGCAACATTTATACAGGTTAGAGTTAATGTTGCAAAATCATCTCGCACGAAAGAAAAAGAACAAGAAAATGACTGTTTTGGCTACATTTACATACGTTTGAACTATAATGTTGCAAACCTGAGACATACAGGAAAGCCACCAGGGATGCATGTGCCTTTGAAATTTTTTTTTCAGTCTTACGTGTATGCTTAAGTACATTTAACCCTTCTTCCGAAATTTAGTAATTTGTTAAAATTTCATGTAAAATTGCAAGGACGATTGATTTTAACGGACGAGGGATAAAGGGAGACTTTTTGTTTACACACTACACAGGCTATCCTAAGAGTAGTGGAAGCACTGTGCTGTTGATAAGCAGTTGTTTGAACGTACACGGAAGTTAAATACTTTTTTTTTTTTTTTTGCTATGAAGTATAGTTGTGCAGAGCTACCATTAGCCTGATAAGTCAAAAGGCTACTATTTCTGCAGTTTGGCATTGAAGCTCAGAAGGGAATTAGCCAAGTTTCTAAACACCTTAATTTATCTCTTCATTTCAGTTAGTTTCAAGTGGCGAGTGGTGTTGGTTACACTAAACTACGAACTCCACTAGTATCCACTAATCAATTATTGGTTGATAACCAACACCACATGCCACTCTTTACACCAAACTTACTTTGGAATGAACAGATTAAGGGTGTTAAGAAATTTGGCTAATTCTCATCTCAGCTTCGATGCCAAACTGCAGAAACATAGCATTTTGACTATCTTGCTACACAACTACAACATCTCAAAATGCAAAAAAGTATTTAACTTCTGGGTACGTTCAAACAACTGTTACAGTTTTCTATTTAAAAACGGCATAAACTTGGATCGTGAAGATTTGAATACACCACCAAGGTTAATTAATCAAACACGGTACGCTATTTACCAAAATTGTCCCAAATTAGGGTGCGAATTTTCGGTGGTCTTTATCTTTTTGACAGATCTCCCACCTTCCTCAGGCAAGTAAAACAATGAGCCTTTCGGCCTATCGTGACCACCAAGGTTTACACTCAAGAATTAAAAGAACATTATCCACAGTACCTTGTACTATTTTGAAAACTTTGAATAAACAATTATTTATTAAAAGAGAACTTTTTGAAAAGGGCAATACTTTGCCAAAAACTTGATAGCCTAGCGCACACGTGCGTAAAAACGCTCATGTCAAAGGTCACAGGGGCGAGGGACAATCGTCTAACTGGAAAATCGCATAATTGGAAGAACGTATAACGGAAAACAGTATAACGTAATATCATCTAACAGGAAATTCGTTTAATGGAAAAGCGTCTAACTGGAAAATCTTCTAATATCCCGTTTAGATGCTTTTCCAGATTTTTTATTTAGGCAGATTTTAGACAATTATCCCATTAGACGATTTTCCATTTAGACGTTCTTCCGACGCCCCGTCTATCTATTGAGGGGATGAGAGAAATGCCTCGTTGACTGGGGGGGGGGGGGGGGTTATACTGTCTTAAATTGCATAAAAATGGTTTATCCGCAACAATTTACCTTAGATAGAAGATGGCATGCAGAACAGTAGAACACATTGCAAGTGTAACTGACATGCATTCCTTCCCGAATCTGTCCCCATCCTCCCAACCCTTTCCTCCGCCTCGACTCCAAATCAATGCTGGCTGCCGAGTGTAAACAAGCAGCATAACAAATCTGTAAGAAAATGTGTGCATTGCAGGCAATGCATGCTACTTGGGGTTAGGTACTACATAAGGCGAGCCGAGTCAATAGGAACTGTAATCAAGAATAGGTTGCCAACAATACACCTCTCGTCAGAGGGCAATCGCTCTTGGTGACAACTCTCTCACCTCAAGTTACTGTTTTTACGCGGACAATATCACGGGTAGGCCTACTGAATATAATTTGTTCTAGATTTTTGTAGTTTGCCTCCGTACACTGGTTGGCTAACTAGCATGCTGGTATAAAATCTCTTCATTTAGCCCTAGTGGGCCACATACGGACAGTAAGAATACGTTATAGGCCACGTATTTTACAATATAATACATATATTTGGCTTAGCAGGGATGGTGATTCAGACGGGGATGGCGACAGGGATAGAAAGTCATTATGACAATCGGTCCAAACTCAGAATAATTAATGCGATAGAGCAAGCATGTTCATTCTTTGCACGTTAGCAGTAAAACAGAGTGTTTTTATTTCTTGCACATTAGCAGCGAAAAAAGGGGAGCGGCCGGCAACGTGAGGGGTAATAAGTCTTGTGCTGGAGCAAGGCGTTTGAGCGCCCGGGGCCAGGAGCTCATTGAGCGCCGCGCTTTAGCACTATTATACAGCAGATTACAATCTCCCCTCCCACACACCTCTTCCCAAATCTACCCCAAAATGAACCCATCACAGCGCCACAGAGATAATGCCAACATACGTTGAAAACACGAATCTGTCAATGAAGGGGTGAGGTAGGCCTGAGACAAAAATATTTGTCTACATTTTGAGGATTACAATTGTATTAAGTTTATTATAGAGGTGCCCACTGACTGGCAAGAGAACTAACAAGAATATGAACTTGGCAACAAATATTTAATTTTCGGCCCCAAATTTCTATCTTGATCACAGTAAAAATGTTAAAATATTAAGAAAGGTGGGCCACAAATTGTGGGCTTCATACAGCCGCCATAATACGCGATTTTCCAACATGGCGGCTGAGTGAAGTCCAGAATTCGTGGCAGCTCCCACTTTTTCTAGTGTTTTAAAATTTTTATTGTGAACAAATCCCAAATACCGGGTTGAAAATTACGTATTTGTTGCCAATTTCATGTTCTTGTGAGTTTTCTTGCCAGTCAGAGGTACCTCTATCATAAACTACTGTTGCAAGTAAAAAAATTAATTTTTCAAGAACAATTCATTTACGCTAGGCTTTGCCGCTTTCCCCCCATTTAGTTTCTGGATTGGGGGGGGGGGGGTGCATTGTCGGCGCCAGGGGCGGACGCCCTCTTCGCCCCCATCTTGCTCCGGCTCTGACTAACAAACGAAATATGACTACATCGTTTGTTGACAGAAAGCCCCAATAAAAACAATTACCAATGCAACAACAAACAAGGGTAGTGTGACAACAGGGCTTCCTACTAAACCGGCGTGTGCTGCACAGGGAGCAGCTAGTTTAAATTTTATAGTTGGCAGGGACAGGGCAGATGAAGCTAAGCAAGAGGATTATTTATGTGTATTACAGTGAAAAAATGAAAAGCTGTTGGCCATTGCATGGGCCACCTACACCGCTGCTGTACTTTGCATACATGTAAAATGTTAACATCGTGGGGGGAAGGAGGGTAGTTATAATCCCTTTTAATCTGTAAGTATTTGCGTGTGGGGTTTTTTATATATTCGGGTGGTGTTAGTTAATGCGACGGTAAATGAACAATCCTGCGAAAACCCAAAAGGGTTAAAGGGGACCACGAAGTTTTCGCCCAAAAAAGTAGTTGTGATATCAGAGCCCCGATGGCTGCCACCAAGTTTGTGGTCCGAATCGATATCACTCAATTCAAGCTTTACTGAGAACTACGAAGGTTTCAGTGAAGCTTGAGTGATCAGGCTGGGACAAGAAACTTGGTGGCAGCTACTGCGGCGCTGATATTGCCTCCCTTTTTTGGTGAAAACTTGTCCCATTTACCCGTTTGGCGGCTTTTAAAGGAAATCCGGCTGTTTGCTTTGGTTGGTGGGCGGAAAAAAGGTCCGTTAAAAATGGTCCGCGGAAAAAGGTCCGAGGAAACGTTAAATAGTACGACTTGGCCACCGAAAAATTTTGGCCTATAACTTCTAAATTGTTCATCAAATTCAAGGTTAATGAAATATATTTATCAGTCCGAAATAAACTAGCACTACAAAGGCTAATGTCGTAAAAGTTATTTTTTTAAATGAGATTATTGTTGCGCGTTACGTCTTAATTCTCTGCCTATACCTTGTACATGGGTTGCTCTAATACGAAAAAAAGCCTAGTCAGGAGACATTAGCTCCAACCGGGCTCAACAAAATTTTGGACGCAACCCGGCCTCTCAAAGGAGTGATATGAAATTAAAATATTTAACAGAAACTTTAACAGAAACCAAAGCTGAGCGCATTTTCACGATGGTGAGGGCGAGGGTAAATACACATACGGCGAATAATCGGCCGCACAAACATTGCTTCTCAAATTATGCTACGTGTTCCTTCATCTCTTCTACCCCCCCCCCCCACGAGACAAGACAGTTTAAATCGCATTGGTCTATACGTTAATTAATAAGGGCATTATTAAATTGTATAGTCAGGGTATATGTTCACACATTTACATATATAGGCCTATATATTTAAAGACAGCATTTATCAGTGCCTACGTCGTGCTATTTAACTTTCCTCGGGCCTTTTTTCCCCCGGACCTTTTTTCCTAAATTCACTTTGGTTAAATATTGCTGGTTGACGGGATGAGTGGCTGCATAGTTTGTTGATTATTTCGTCAGAACAGCACATTGCTACAGAATTAAGTACTGATTTAATTATAAATAAATTTACAATGTGCTCCAGGGATCTGTGAATGAAACTAACGTGAAGTCTTAAAATTAATTTAATAAATCAGTCTCTAGACTTGTATATCTGAACTAATTTTTTACCGTGGGGGGGATGTAATTTTAAGTTGGGGGAGTTGCCTCATTGTGTTAAAGTGGCACTATCACCGATTGAAAGCAGACGAAATCTGACAACATCTAGCGCTGTGTAGTACCATCTAGCTCTTGTTTGCACCAAGCGAAGGAATGCATAACGGCATTTCTTTTAACGAAACACACAAGCCACGACACCCGTAATTATTGAGTGAAAATTTGGTTCATCCTCGTACACCTGGGAGCAAGTTACAAAGATGAACAATATCATTGCCACTAGATGGCACCACGGTATTTTCGTTCGCATTTCAAACAGTGATAGTGCCGCTTTAAGGGCGGGGTGATAGACGCCCCTGATGGGTTAACTTTTCGAGAAGTTTAGCTTGGCTAGCTGTCCTTTGAAATTATATTCACTTCTATCTTGGCCTTCATTCTCCCCCATTTTTGCGTAAGTGTACACACACTTTACGCCACACCTGGTTAGCTGGTGGCGTTAGGAGTGCTAATAATGGTTTGAGTTAGGCTATTTCTAATTTTTTTTAACTTGAGCTTTGTTAATTTCAAGTTCTCGGTAGTTGGTTTCATCATCAGCACAGGTAATTGTGAAATACAGTGGATACTGTATTCAAGTGAGTCTTCAGGATATCTTTGGCCGCCCTGGCTTCCTTCGTGCTAGCCAATCAATTAAATCCATGGGTTCGATATTTTCCCTAGTATCTATATAGCGTTTTGGATAGTAACTAATGTTCGACTTTTTTTTACTGTAGTTTCAGCATGATTGGTTTCACTACAAAATTGCTTCAGATCTGTTTTTGGTGATTATCACAAACTAGAGGAAGCCCGTGCTATGCACGGGGCCGGTCACATTTCCCGGGACATTTTCCCGACGACTTGTCAAATTGATCGACCACTCATGCCTGGCTCCTTTTTGGCTGCAGGTAGAGTGGGAGAGTGCATTTTGAATGCGGGCGCGAGGAGGGGAGAAGTGGTTTTCCTTTAGGCTTCCCTTTTAGCCTGCCTCCGATATTATTATAAAGATCTGTAGCATAGGGAGGTCTCCGGGGCAAGGTAACCATGGCAACAACGCGGACACAGATCTTCGCGGCACGACGTACGATGCGTGCTACATGACAGCGGCGATTTATGACAAGAAACCAATTTTTACTGCCGGCATTCGATGGTTTTTCTTTGATTCGATAACCCCAAAATGGACGCCATGTTGGATTTTGACTACGATCGTTTGATCACTGCCAGAAGCTGTTCTTTGTACAAAACAGCAAATTTTGGAAATAGCGTAAAATTACAACAACGTTGTAGGCCTAGCAAAGTTTAAAATTATTGTTACACACTTTGTTTTTTTTTTCGTGTTATTTAGTATAATACATTTAATTGTTTATGTATTGCCGCATTCATTTAATAGAAACGGGAAAGTAATAGTAAGTAAGTACCGGTTGCCTAGCAAATAGCGTTCGGCGAGCGAGCAGGTCTAGTTGCATAAATGCACCCTTTCTTCCAAGAGCATCGCAAAATCAGTGGATACTGTATTCAAATACTCGAAAAACTGCTTATGACGTTATAGTTTTGGATGGGCAAAGTTTTAAGGCAAAATAAAGTTGCCTAATAAAGCTGTGAGGACATAAGCAGTTTTTCGCGTATTTGAGGGTCAAAAAAATGGAGTCACAGTAATGAAAATATGCCTAACGCAAGCGCAATTTAATTATCATTCATATGGTGCAACTCTCTTCATGGTAGGAGCCTTAGAACCGGAGGAGTAAAGGTAAAAACACACACGCACATCGTTAGTTTTTAATGATGCAGATTATAGAGACCATTTCTGTAACTGCAAAAATATTTATTTAATTCTGCTGCATTTTCAAAATTCAGCTGCGAGAATGCAAGGGCGAGTTGTTGCTTAAACGCGCCCTAAGATGCGAGATCTTCTCACCTATGCTATAGCTGTTTCGAATTTAATGTTGGGTTGCTGTTCTGATTATCCGTTCTTTTTGCATGTTGGAGTGCAAAAAAGGGTTAAGAATAGGTATGTAGGATTGTAGGTGGTCCACTAAAAAGCATCCACCATCATACAAGCTGGTCCTCCAAAAACGCAAGGCCTGACATTTTCCCCCCAAGTTTTAAAAAATATACTTGTTGTCACGACACGAGTATGACAGGTTGAAGTTGTTTTCCCATAGGTTTTTCTACGTATCCATCTGCTAAACCGTCTACCTACGTTGGTTTTCCCCAGCCAGGTGACCATATATTAAAAAAAAAAATCTGTCACAAAACTAATCCTTTTGTGCCATCACCTCATTTTCCACCATTTATTTCAGAATCCCGGGTTCTTCAGCAGACGAGTCCATCTGCTTGAAGTTCAAGACAAAGAAGTACCTTAAGTGCCTTGTTACTACATTCGTTTCCCTTTCAATGTAAATCTTCCTTTCTTTCAATTTCCTGTTTAGCTTCCCCTGTAATTTCTGCCTTCCGCCTTCACCCCCTCCTCGTGTAATTAGTACAGTTCTGTAGTGAAGTTGGGGGTTGAAGCGGGGTCGTAATAAAGGGGGTTCGTCTCCACTTATTGAGGGGATCATCTTTATTTCTGACCTTGATCTTGATGTGACCCAACTGGAAATCACCGTCGCTGTACTAAAGGAAAAATTATTGCGCAACTGCTTTACATCCTACAAACGTGGCGTAACCTGTTTTCAAGGCAAACATTGACGCCTCAATTTCCATTTTATTAAAAGGTTGTTTTTGCTGCTGAGCACGTCGTGACCTTGGGAGCGGGCTGTTAGGCAGCAGGTCTCCTTAAAAGTCGTTAATGCACATTTTCCGTAAACAGTTTTCAAATTACGTCAAACCTAGAAAATTGTGATTTATGCTTCCCTTGATTAGCTTGGAAGGAAATGAGGCGCATGAGAAATATGAATTTTAATTAGGTAGCCAATAATTGCTAATAGTGCTGGACGGCGTATCATGAAAAGACTTGTAGGATATTCGTGCTAAAATAGATTTGTATGTTCTTTTCTTCGCTTCATCAGACTGCACGTGGTGGGCCGTTGACGGTGGGCATTCAACTTGAGTTATGTAACTTTCTTTTTGTTTGTTGGCGCGCACTAACAGCCGTCTCACGTCTGTTGATGCGATAGTTATTAGATTGATTTGAAGTTGAACCATACAAAATAGTGGGCTCAATTTGTTGTCCCCTATTCTCTACCCCTACCCTCAATTCGGTAGGATAATTTAACTATTTGCACAGATGGTTTATTAGCATGGTAGAGTAACCGTAAAGAATTTGTGTTAAGGAGCTCCAAAGATTCTAGTTCGCCGTATTGAAAAAATGAATAATTAAATCTTGTGTGTGAACGGTATTGACCGGTTTGAACCTCAAAGTACTTCTGTAAGCACGCTAATTACAATAATTGAATGTAAGGAGATCTGTTTGTAAGGCAGGATGTCGGCTAGCCAATAAGTAGGCTATAACAACTTAAAAGCAGCCAGTTATAAGATGTTGAAATTAAAGCTGAAAGCACTAAAAACATTATTGCTAAATATAAAACTTAGTTGTGTTATTTGCGAGGAAAAGGTTGAGATTACTTATTAAATGCATAGTCATTTAATGTTCTGAGTGGCTCCAGTAAGCAGAACTTTGTGCCATTAGCGATATCAACATGTTCATTGGCTTTAACCAGTGACTCAGCTTTTTAACGAATAGAAAGGTTTTGTAGATACTATAATTATTGAAATAGGATGAACTAAACAATAGGCTTATATAATTAAGGTCTGAAGAACACACTTATTGAGATGCTACTACGATGGATTACTTTATATTTAGCATAAAATTCTGAAAATTTCTCCTAAGCAGGCAACTTTTGTTCAACAACGATTTTGCAAAAAGTTTCCAAAGTCAGTCAACAGATGACGCTACTTAACGCAACTAAACGAATCGCTCACGGAAGCTAGCTAGAAAATATCGGACGCACGATTTTTTTTTTTTTAATTAGTTTCTTTTCTGCACCAAAGCTACGTTGCACGAAATTTCAACCCAACCGGAATAAAATCGCGAACCGTTATGTATTCCCAAACGGACACACACACATAATCCAGTTTTAGTCTAGTATAGACTATTCGGCTTTGCTCGCTCGGCCAATCATTAAAAAAAAAATGATGAAAACTCTCGACGGAAATTTTCGCTGATGTTAATTTTAGGGGAATGGATTAACGAGCTTCCAACAAAGTACGGCAGTGAAGCCGGCTTCAGCATGAACTGACCGATTTTCGGAGGAAAAAATTGGATGAAGGGAAAGCGCTTTTTGCACCGACCCGTAATTTTTTCCGCATAGTACGAGGTGGTACACAAAAAATAAAAAGATTTTAAAATTAAATAATAATAGTAGATGGTTGTTTTCACTTTATGAGCGTAAAACCTAGAATATGTGAAGGCAATGTTAATGGTGTTCTGTAAAATACGTTCAATATACTGGCCTCTGCCACTGGTAAAGTGTATGTGTGTGTGTGGGGGGGGTTTGGAAATAAACAATGTGAAAATTGCGCACAAATTCCTTTTAACTTGTGCGTGGCAAACACAAAATTGTCATGCTTAACTTCACAATTACTTATGGCATGCTTAGGATTGTTACCATTCTTTTAATAGTTGAATGGTTTAAAATTGGTATGGTTGTACTATAAATTATAAATGGTATATAAGCTAAATAAGTTACTAAATGAACTTTTCCTTTTTGGTGTATAGTTTTTGTTATGTTTCTAGGCTAAATTGTTACTCAGTCTTGTTATTGTTTGCTCAGTGTTATTTTGTTTTCAACGTTAGATTATTCACAGAGTAGGCGAATTCCTTAATCAAAAAAGTTATATTTACAAACTGAAATTTGATTTTTTTGCATGAAAGAAATGTTTACATGAATCTGATCACGCAGCCTGAACGGCGATGTAATGCTTTTGTTATAAAGTAAGCATAATGTAATTAATACATATGAAGCTGGTAGAATATTGTTTTACGAAGTGCTCCTTCTTAACGAGATCTTCATGCAGGATGCGCAGGTAGTAATTTGCGACCAGCTAATTGCCAGTAATATGAAAGAATGTAAGAGCAGCCAAAAAGAAAAGCAAAAAAAAAAACATTTCTTTCTTTAAATAAGTTGCTCTAAAAATAATTCAATTTCGGTCGCACGCCCTACTCCAAAGTTCGACAGTCGAAAGAACTTTGTCTGACGCGCCAGAACGCAGACTTTGTAGCAGCCCTGAATTTGTGACTCGTCATCTTTGTACTTTGACAAGGAAATGTTACGCATGGTCTGCGACTTTGTCGATCGCCTTACTTTGAACTTTGGTAGAAAACTTAACACGAGGCATTAAATTTCCTTCGAGCGTTACTACGTCGTACTAGTAGTTGGAGGCTCGGTAAAGACGAAAAACTCGCTATCTTCTCTCCGGCTGGCTCATTCATGAGAAATTCTAGCTTTTTGATAAGGAAGTGGGCAATGTCTTTCGATTATCAGTGCTTGTACTATGACGTTTGGGATCGGCCCACAACTAGTTCGAGATGATTGGCCAGAAAGCGAGAATGTTTATCTGGAAGATAACATGTATCAAGATTATTTAATTCAATTTAAGATGTTGGTACAGTAGTGGGATGAGTGTGCGTTAGATTGTTTACACAAAGTTTGGTTGGTGTGTTGTGTATTCTGCTAATCACTGAATTGGTTAATGTTTTTTTTTTAACACAGAAAATAAATGTGATCACATGAATGTTGCACTGAATTATAAAACTGAGGTTATTCATATATATAGGTTCAGTGTGAAATAATACCTCGTGTTTGACCTATTTATATTCTAAAATTAGTTTTTGTATGCCCCTACGTCGACCCAGGCTACCACTTGTCATACAAGTTTCGATTTTGACACAATGTTATAAAATTGTCATCAATTTCTCCTAGATGTCATAAAATAATATCAGAAGCAGCATGAAGGAATCTCCAACACAATTATTGCCTTTATTCCACCGTTCGTACCAAGCCTGTCCCCATGCGGCCTGTTGTCGAACTAGTGCCCGTTTTTACTTTTGCGGAAAACGTACGTGTGCTGTGTAGGTTTTTACCAAATAAATATGCATGGAAAATATACCTTGTGCTATGAATAGTCCATACATGACTCAATGCCTTAAGCATCAGCGTTTAAATCGCCTTAAAGCGAGGAATGCTCATTCTTTCTCAAGCCAAGGCCAACTGACGTAGAAATTGCGAAATTTTCATCCCACCGGTACGCTTGTTCTTGCACTTGCCAGGAAGCTGATGACTGTTAACATTGCTTTGGTAAATAAGATTTTGTCGATGTTAAATCAACTGGCTTAGTTGGAGCCTGAAGTCTAAATTTGTAGTTTCTCTCCTAGACGACCTGGTTACGAGTGGTGGAATACAAGGCGAGAGTTACATCATAGATCTGTATTTATTAGCTCCTTATAATATAAAATAAGTCATTTTAAGTTAGTGTGATTAAATTAGCAGAAAAAAATGGGGAAGTAAGAAAAACGTTGAAATGAAAAGCCAGTGTTGGCAGATTTCGAAACCATTTAAAGGCATATTCTGATGACACCCAGTTAGGTAATTATTCTCCCCACTTGATAATGATAACTATCGTGCTGAACTTAATCGTGATCTTTCTAATGTCCATATTTTATTGGTCTATGACTAATGGAATGGCACTTAATGCTAAAAAGTGCCAGCACATCATTGTTGGATCAAAACAGCTTTTTCAAAATAATCCTATTTACGATCTCAGTTATTATAATACTATTTATGTTAATGATACTACGCTTAAAACTTGTAGTTCTACTAGAAACCTTGGTGTCATCTTCGATCAGTACCTAACTTGGGAGTCACATATTCATACACAATGTCGTGCTGCCATGCAAATGATTAGGTTTCTCTCTAAGTTTAAACATTTTCTGAGCATTAGGACCAAAGTTAAAGCCTTAGTTATTCCATTGCCACCAAACCCTCTCTCAATCAGGCTCAGAGGAGCCAACATGCATGTACACGTTTCATTTTTAATCTTAAAAAGTTCGACGGTATAAGACTATCTTAAAACTATCAAGTGGCTCCCTGTGGCTCAGAGACGTTCTTTGCATTCTCTCACAGTTGTGTACAAGTCTCTGCACTACAAAGAACCATTTTATTTGTTTTCCTTATTTAATTCTGCACTGACTGATCAGTTATCCAACAAGATTTAGTCATGGCCACCCCTTCACTCCCTCTCGCTGTCGCACTACTAAATACCAAACGTCGTTTCTTATCAGACCATGAAGTTATGGAATGATTTGGCCGAAGTCATTAAAACTTGTTCTAGTGTTGGAACTTTCAAAGCTCAATTATTCCGTCACTTGTTTAACTCATAACTTGGTCACCATACCTCTTCCACTCTTTTCCTTCCCTTCTTTCTTTTTCCCTCTGTCTCCCCCACCATACCCCATCTTCCTTTTTTTACTTTAGTTTTTGCTACTGTCTGCTGACATTGTGATTACATGATGTTTCTGGTTAGGTGTAAGAATGGGCCCAGCGCCTAAACTTCGCCCTTTGTGCAACATCAGTTTTTATCCCCGGATTTTGTTGATCACATGTACTTTCACGTGCTACAATAAAGTTTATTATTTATTCCCTACGCCATTTTTCTCGATCCTCCACATCAAGTACGGCCCCAAAGGTCTATTTTCGTCCCGTTGGTCAATCCATTGCTAAAAATCTGTTTAAAATGTGGCATCTAGTAGATTTTCTGTTGAATATTGTGAACTAATTTAATAGCATCCTGCTAATATTTACCTAGCAATAACCATGACGTTTCATCTGTGTGTGCACGTACTAATTTGTAATCGTTTGCTAGTAATTACCATGAGATCAAAAATCTAAAAGACTAATGTGGTAAAAATTAAAATTATGTATGCCAATAGATCGTCGAAGAAAAATTATAAGATACCAGCCTAACAAATTATAAAGTGTGATATTAAAATACATAAATCATTCCGGTTTGTGACGACACAATCTTTGCGTTGATGCCGTTTCGTCTACTCCCAGACCAACTCAGATGCTTTTCTCGCTGCCTGGAATGCAGCTACTATCTCAGTTGACCTTGTATTACTACACTGAGTCTCGTGAAACGGTGTACATGCGCCGTAACATGCGCATATGGAGATCTGCGCGTGGCTGTTATAAGACAAAGATCGAGAAAGTGTCATTGGGAGGAATGTCCCTAACTGATGCTCTCTAAGCTGCTCTGACGGGTACTAAAGTACTAGCAGTTAGTGAAACTGCTGATGGTAACGATGAAAAAGAACGTCATCGGCCGGGGAGGGGGGGGGGGGGTTGCTGCCAGCATAATCATTGATAAGAGGGTTAAAAACGAAACTAAGGATGTCGATTTGTTATAAAATTCGTGTCGGTGCCATAAAAATTAAATTAACATATTTTACAGTGTGTGCTCTGGTCGACTTGTATTGCTAAATTGGCTCAATTTTAAACAACTTTAGACATTAAAGCTAAAGGAGTTCACTGCTGTACGTGCTGGAGTTCACTGGCTGGTTGGCGATTACAACTTTTTCCCTTGTGTCCAACTCTACCAGTGGATTGCCGATAAACAAGTTTTTTTTTTTTTTTGCCAACTTTCTGGTGGTCGAAATTATTTCCAGCTCTTACATGAGTTCATGAGTTATGACACGAATACTACTGTGATCCGAGATTTCTTTATTACCAGTAAGTTTTTGGAAACTGCGCTACTTCAAGACCACTTTAACCATGGACTTGAACATATCACAGTTAAGAAGAATCTTGTGCTTTATATGTATTAATTATATGTAATTAATGCTTTTTTTTTTTAATTTGGAGACATTTCACAGTTTGAGATTAAAAATGTGAAGTCTACCAGCTAATGGGTTGCTAAGAAAAATATAAATCTGTACCTATTACTACCGTTTTTAAAAAAATATAATTTATGTAAAATGTTCTTTCTTGGTCTGAAAAAAATGGATTTAAAACTGAATTTAAATCAAATGCCAGACGATAAAGTTTCCCTGGCATCGGTACCATAAAGTGAAGAGATTCCCTTATATTATTAACAATATTATCCATAAATGTTCACGGACGTGAATGATGTAGACTGTGATGCAGCTACATTTAAATATTGTAAAAAAAAAACATTTAAAATTAGCAATTTCATGAAAAGCGCCTTGTTCTTTGTCAAGGACGCGGAAACAATCAACATTATTTATAATGCCATTGTCCGAAGTTTGTTATCCTGTGCATGTATTGTCTGGAATCCCACTCAGCAATACTGTATTTAATTAATTGCAGAGGTGGAAAAAATTTAACGAAATTTAGTGTGGCATCGGACGAAAGTCTTAACTGGAAAATCGTCTAATGGGATATTTGTGTAATGTCTGCCTAAATAAAAAATCTGGAAAATCATTTAATCGGATTATCTTGCAATGAATAATCGTCCAACTGGCGGTTTCTGATGTATCTATAGCCGCAGCGAGTGAGG
The DNA here is from genome assembly GCA_023313725.1 of Lithobius niger. NCBI lineage: Eukaryota > Metazoa > Arthropoda > Chilopoda > Lithobiomorpha > Lithobiidae > Lithobius > Lithobius niger. The sequence goes on along the minus strand of JAHWFP010051911.1, from coordinate 79,412 downwards.
CAGGGATGTTAGCCACAGATTTCATTCCGATGCGCTAAATTCTCCCTAAATTTCATCCTGGTTGCGCTACTGCCACCGGCCCTGGGTACTCAGTCGCCAACTGCATGCATTTAATCGTCAATAACAGCTGTTACAGGATCTCAGTTTTAAAACATCAAAAAATTTCACGAAAACCCATCCAGGCATCGTGTGATGTTTTCAAAAGTTCGCTGTTTGCAATATAGTTTATTTCAGCGGGGCTAAGGCACGTGTTTGCTACTTATACATATAAATGTTTTTTTTTTTTTTAAAGAGGCACGAGTTTTAAATGGCCATGAGGTGTCAGCTCGGTTGATAACATTATTTATTGAGTTACGAATCTCCTCAAAGATTCGAAAATCGATAGGGTTGGCCGAGTCCCACGTTATTTTGTTAGAATGCCGAGCTGTTCATAGGTAATCAAAACACATCTCTTGGCACCTTGGAGAGATGACGTATCCATAGCAACGACAAACTTTCATTTCCTGTGGCCATAGTGCTTAGTTCAACTCCATTTCGCCATCTATTTCACCATTTCTATTGGTGTTTTTCTTTTTCAAGAGATCTGCAAACAGGAGAAAACAAAATCCAAGGTTCTTGAGGTGTATACAGCCTCGTTTGGTAGAAGCTGTTTTTCTTGGTAAAGCTCTTTACTTGTTCGAGGGTGCAGCCGGTGCCCGGAAACTAACGCCAAGTTCTTATATAAAGAAGACCATGAAATACCTGAAATTTAGTTAGCGCTGTGTGAAGCCAGCAGTGATGGAAGTTAGTCATTCTTTCTGACTGAAAACCCACCTCAGGTCGTGGGTTCTGAAGGTTCGACGCAATCCTTCCCGCTTTAATCCGGAAAATCCGTGTTTCTCTTATCTAACCATCTACTAAGTGCATTCTACCCCCAAAACAAAACTTGTTAAGGATTCCTGCCAAGCTTTTCGGCCGTCGTGATATCAAACGCCAAGCCAATCGCACTAGAGTATTAGTGTATTGGTTTTCAATTATTTAATTTAACGTTTGAAGTACCAACCTTGGCAATACCCATAATAACCTGCAATAGGATTGAAAAAGATTTGAATTGATCTCTTTTATTCGTGGGCATTTACAAACTATACCGAGTTTCACAAGATCTGCAAATCGTTTTTGTTTAATAGTTTCGAATTTCGAAACAGCACTGCTTTCTGTAACCCCTTGTCGTGGTCCAGGTAAGAAATAAGCTTATTTTTAAAAATGAATAAAAAGTATATAAACTAACTGTATTCCGTCTTTCACTTGTACACAAAAAATGGTCTTGAAAAAAATCGGTTCACAACTAACGATTCTTAGTAAAGTTCAAACTGATGCCATTATTACACTTAGGATAAGGAAAACTGGAAACGAGAAGAGCAGGAACGCAGCAGCGTTGAAAATACCGGAGGCCACAACGTTTTTCAAAATGGTTGCCGTGTTCAAAAAACCAGCAGGAGAGATGTAGAAAAGCCAATTAACCAGGATGCCTGATGAAGACTGAACATTTCAGTTGAAAATTAGCAAGGTATTGTTAATATCTGCATTTTGAAAGTGAGCGAAAATGAGTTTCGAACTTTTTACTAATGACAACAGGTTAATCCGATCGGTACCTCTGTTCTCCGAGGAGCCGCTATTTCGTTATAACGATCCGCTCTCAACGCAGTTTTCAAGGCTGTAGGTTGTTTTTACCTCATTGATGACTTTCACATTACTTCCATGATCCGATCCTTTATGATTGATCGGCCACGGGTGTGCAAGACCTTCCCCAACTGGGATCTGGCTATCGTCCTCACCGTTCTTCTGCAGACTCCCTACGAACCTCTCTCTGCGTGTTCCCTTATCCATCCATCTTACTCGTAAGACAGACTTCCTCGTCGCCATGGCAGCTTGCCTTAGATGTAGCGAACTTCAGGCACTTTCCGCCACGGCCTCCGACTGTTTCTTCCTTGACAACTTCTCCGGTGTCACTCTTACCGCGCGAGCCTCCTTTCGAGCAAATACTCGGAAGCCTTCTGAACGCTCCAATCCTTTCATTGTACCTGCTCTCTCGAACATTCTAGGCAACGACCAAGAACGGGCCCGTCGGTTCTACCTCGGGGCATCAAAGCCGATCCAGCAGAATCGCACTCAACTCTTTATTCCCTTTACGGCTAGAACCGGTGAAACTTCGCCCAGAATGATAGCTACATGGATTAAAACTACCATCGTCCAGGCCTACGACGCCCATGACATCAGCATTGCGGATCAGGGCATCCATGTGGCCGCACACGAACTCCAAGACATTTTTGCGTCTTGGGCTCTCCACAGCAAGATTCCGGTTCCTGTGCGTCTTTTCCGTTCCAAAATGGTCCAACGGGTTGTACTGTGTGGGACCTTTTATTGCCGCTCGGCGCATGGTATAAGCCCCCTGCAGACTTATGTTAATTATTTTGTGGAGATCCGACCGCTACCCTGGGGGATCTAGTCATGATGGCGCCCGCCGCCTTTGACAAGGTCTGTGGAATGCTAAAAAAAGATAATGGATATTTTCATAGCAACTGGAAACTCCAAAATACCAGTATAACCTGGTTGATTTTGGTTTCGATTGCTTCTATGAAAATATACGTAACCTTTTTCCCACCCTCCTCCCCTATTGTAGCCATCTGGCCACAGTGAAGTAGAAAAGATGGGACTGATCGCTCCGCTCAGGCTTTTATACGATGGAGGCTGCGCAGATACGCGCGCAGAGGGTACAGGCTCGGAAAGAAATCTTTGAATGTTCTCTAATTGAAACGGCAAGAGAAGGAAAATGCTAAAAAAAAAAAGGTAATGTATATTCTCACAGAAGCAATAGAAACCAAAATCAACCAGGTTATACTGGTATTTTGGAGTTTTTACTCCCAACAGGGAAGTTATTGCAACATTTTTAATGTAATTGATTTTATTACTCGCAGTGCCCTACCCCTTACCAAAAAAAAATTGGTACGCTTAATTTTTCAATACCGAAGGTTTGGATCTGGGACAAGCCCTCAAAATGTAAGACCCGACACGACAAACGCCATGTTTATTAAGTTTTCACGGTTAACTCTTGTATTGTCGATACCGCAAAGCTAGAGGATTTCACGGCAAGTATTGCACGTTACGCACTAGGTTCAGGTCTGGCTGCTCTAACCGTAATAGTCAAGCGGTGCCAACTGGTTAGGTCTGGTCCCAAACACCAACTGAATATCAACTGCCGGAATCGTCGTATTTATGTGATCCAGAACAAAAGAATCCCAAGGAAGTTAATGCCAAAGACCCTTTGGTTAAACAATTGGCTACTCCTACTGGTTGGCAACAAGCAATCGGCCTACAGCTGGGGTGCAGGATTTGATAGAGATCCAGATTTGCCTGCACACAATAGCGAGGGGAACTAGGAAGTGTTGCATTCATTACACCTCTTCGTATTAAGTAACTAGCCCGTTTCATACTTAAAAATCTCTGCTTTATGAATAAACAAATCACTGCTGTTCTATTTCTTTTTCACCCTAGTCTGCTAGAGTGGGCTTTGTTTCATGCTGCTTATCCTTCAAAACAGGATAAGCATTTGTTATTTACTATTTAGCATTTCTATTTACTAAATTTAGCAAAATGGTTTGTTATGCAGGGAAGCTAACATGACGTAACACCTGAGGGCAAGGTCACTCTTACCTCATTGCAAGCAGGAAGTTCAACATGCTTTTTGTTGGAGTTTTACCAGGCTGTGCAGTGTCCTTGCTGTTGACATTTAAAAGAAATCAGAAATCTTCCATGTTGCATTTGGAGAATTTGATGCTATTAAATCGTTTTGGAACCTTAAGTGTATCCCATACGATGTAGTGTGGAACTACTTAAAATTAGAGTTTCAAACTGAGAAAATTTTGGAAAGAGTGAATAATGGGTAGTTCAGGAAAAAAGCATGTCATGGAAATTTTATGAAAAAGCGTGTCATGGACCACTTTTCGGATCTAAAAAAAATATCTGCCTGGGCCGAATTTTGTAAACAGTTGCTGATTGTTAAATCCTTTTATTTTACACCATGATTCGAATCAAACAAGAGTTTTTAAGAAATGGAAAAAAGTTTTTTTTCTAAAATTTGGGCCCGTTCTTTCGGGTTCAGAAGTGGGTTTTTTATTTGAAAAAGTTTTACTTTTAAACACTGCTACGATAGGGGAAGTACTAACTGCCGTAAAACAACGTCTGTTGATACCAAATGATATAATTTGAAACACCTTAAAGTCACTATCTAAGTTGTTTTGCATAACTTAATTACCCAAATACCCAAATTAAAAACAGAATTAAATTGCTGGGTATGTTTCAGATTGCTACAAAGAAGTGGATAGCCTGTCACGTCGTTGGAACTCTGTTATTGGAGTTTGCCATCCCCGACCAGTTTTTAAAAAACAGTTATGAAAAATATAGTCCTATGTAATGTTTAGTATCAGTGATGTGCAACGCTCGAGTGTCAAACCAGTAGCAGTTGCCACTTTGCCAGCAGACCTCAGAAAGCACTTGTCATTTCACAATTTCTACTTGCCACATACCAAACATTATGGAACAAAGTATGGTTTTTCTAATTTATGTGTTTACGAAATTGTACAATTTTCCTAGCTTGTACAGTTCATGTGATATTGCAGTTGGAGTATCATTCTCTATGGCTCGTCGCCTTTTTTTTTTTTAGTAAGTAGAGCTAAATTCAAGTTTCCCAATTGTTGATGTATGTTTGCCTGATATTGACTGGTGACCAACTTTAGAGAGGATTGGTGATGTGTTATCTGATTCATTAGATCTTACTTTTTTGTTGAGTTTGATGATTTGTTCTAGAAGTGGGATGTAAAAGCCGGGAAGACTTGTCAATAAAACTAGATTTGTTGTCCATTTATAGGTGTTTGCTAGTAAAACTGCCAAACTTGTGACATCCCATCAAATTGAAATCCAACAGTCATTTCCAAAAGAAGGGTAAGCATCTACTTTTACATCTAATTTGATAGTGTCTCAAATGCCAATGTGATTGTTTTGTATTGTTTTTTTTTCCCGTGTTGAATGTTAATGCATGTAAAGTGGAAGTGGGCACTAATTTTGCCACCTAGGTCGTTTTGTAAAACAAAACATTGGATGAAATGTTAAACTAGTATTAATTATCCATAACCACAGCACTGTCTGGGTGTCTAGGTGTCTTACCGATAACAGTGCAGATTTCTGAGCCCAGGGTGACGGTGCAGCAGCAAAAACGTTTTACAAAATTTTTATAACTTCTCAAGAGGTCAGAGATGACAATTCTATGGAAGGTGTTAGAAATTAAACTATAAATCCCTGCCTGTTACTATCCCTGCTATATGAATTATCATTTGTCAGCATCAGATAATTTTCGGTGACAGCCACGCTAGCTTAAAGCGAATTTTCAAGTGGCAGCTTCCAGTAATTGGAAACTTGTTATAAGTGAAACCTAAAAACCTGTGGACAACCAATCCTTTCACAGCCCACACAAAACTGCAGGATGTCTTTAGTCCCTGTAGTTGTCGTAATGATTGGTACTAACATTTGAGTTGATGATGCTGACTAGGGTGTGCCTGGTACCCGTTCAGCATACGCATCTAGTTGAACTATTAGTTGTACTAAAGTACTAAAATATTTTTTTCTTTTAATTCACTCCTTTATGTAATGATAGTGTTTTGCTGTTGCTTTGATAGCACGAGTGCACGTCAAACCAATGTTAAGCTGAATGGTTAAACTGGCGCTATCCAGCCTTCTCGTATTTTCTGGGCTTTTGATTTGACAGTTTTGATATTTTATCTATGTAACCATGGATGTAGGTAATTCAGGTTTTCATACACTAGCGAAGCGTGTTGACTATAATCTTCTTATGCAATAGCAAGTAATCAGCTAGATATGAAGTAAAACAACTTCCTTATCGGTGAGCGTAATCAAATTCCATTCCAAATCTTTTAGTTACGTACACGCCTAAATGACCATCTTCATTTACTTAATACATTTTTTCGCCTGGGTATGGGGAAAACCATTGAAACCCTACAGTTGGTTGCCCACAGACTAACTTTTAAACTGATAGTATAGGCCAACCATAAAAAACTTGATTTGGTGCCATTTGTATGCTAGACATTTACAGTGAATGCTGTATTAAGTAACATATGTAATTATTTTAATAGATGGCAACTGCTTGAATCAGTAACTTTTGATACGTGTGCATTTTGTAGGATCCACCGAAAGCTTTTCTCATGTTGATTTTATTACCAAGTATTAAGTCTGCAAGCAAAAGCACAGGAGAGCGGAGTAGTTTTGGTTCAGACAGTGTATCTGCATTGGGTTGATGCGTATCCACGGTATAGCACGTTGTGTAAATTGGGGGTCCTTGATCTACAACCTGGGGTCTGGATACAGCCTGTGATGCACTTTTGTCCGGCCTGTGCCTTGTATTCCATTTCATGCAGTTATTCAGTTTTAAGCCTTATGAAGGTTTAATGAAAAGAAAAACTTTACTGAAATGAAGTAAAGTTTATTTTTGCAGCTTGCGCAATAATCCCTTCCTAATATTGCCATTCCCCAAGGCTGGTTGTCAAGGAGGGAGGAGTGTCGGTGAGTGTGACGTCGTTGTTTGTTCCGCTGCCGATGGCTGTACTTTCCCGTGCCTCTATCATACCTACAACTAACCACAAGTTCTGCTGCCAAATGGTAAACAACTGTGATACACAGCCTTCAGTTTGAAAAGTTTTGGGGACTCTTTCCATTGGTAGTGCCATGCTTCCATTCAGTATACTATGAGCAAAGCACATCCTAGTGGACAGCTTTGTGGACCATTGAAATTGCAGATCAAAACTGCCATTTAAAAAAAAAAATTGGTTATCAGAAAACGGGTCAAAACATTTTTCACCAAAGGAGCATGGCTGCACTGCTAACAGAAAAACTTTGCTGGTACTAAGCGTTGACATTTACTAAGAAAATGTACAGAAGCTCACAAGCTGGAAATGCACGCAGCTATGCTTAAATTTTATACGAATTTTAGAGGGGGAAAGGTGGAGTAATGGTTAGCATGACTATCATATACCCGAGGTCTCGAGTTCAAACTTGACATCAGCCAACCCCCTGTCATTTTCCAGAAGAGAAGGGCCCTGTGTTGCCTCATTCTTGTAGCGATTGTGATGTAAAATGTCCTAAGAATCTCCAATTGGATATTGTCCCTTCCATTTTCTGGTGCCATGGCTTAGGCTGGCAGTGCGTCAAACCACCAAAATATGAACATCAAATTGTTACCTGTGACTTTATATTTTGTGCTTCTTTTCCTGTTATTTACTGCTTGGTAATGTTCTAAAATGCACATAAAATATTACTCCAGAGAAACAGTTGATCCGGTTTCTTAGAAAAGTTGGGATGCTAATATTATTTAGGTATGTGTTGTACTAGTATAGAAAATATTTACATCATGTAATGTGAAGAAACCAAACTTTTTTTTTTTTCACAAAGTAATCCAAAATTTACATTTATAATTGCCACCAGCTTGGAATACTTTTTTTTGTAGTTTTACTGCATCATATGAAATTTTCAGATGATAGCTAAAATGCTGACGTACAAAAAAAAGTATATAACGTGTCACACCCAAAAGCCTTTTGTTGTGAGAATTGTGAGAATAAAAATTACACCAATCTTAAGAAATAAGAAAGACAGCTGCCACGACTGAGACCTGAATCCAAGACACCCCAATTCCGCATACTAGGCTGGCTGCTCTTCCTACTGTCCTTGGGTACTGACCCTTGATACAGACTCCAGTATAGCTTAACCCTTTGAGTGCTAAACCCGAGAAAATCTCGGGCCAAACACAAGCACAGGTTGAAGTATTAAAAACAGAACCTTACTACGTGCGAGATGGCCAACAATGCAGGAATGACAACAATACTAGGTTCCCTTAACAAGCCGACTCTAGAGACGGCCGTGGCCGAGTTGGTAGAGGCGTGTGCCTCACGTTTAACAGCTCCTTCAGGTTGCTAGTTCGAGCCCCGTTCAGGTTACCCCTACTTTTTTGGAGATATAAAAAAAAACGCAGTTCTCAAAGGGTTAAGTCAAGGAATGAAAGTTTTGTGCTTTTTGTCTTCCACAACAGAAATTAATAATGCAAGCAAAAATAAATAAATAAATTGCTAGGTAAAGGGAAAGGAAGCAAACGGTCAGCATTAAAGACTGACCATACCAAACACGACATGTGCCTTTGCTGATCGGGTTGTTTCCACAGCATGTAGCTGCCGATAATTCTGCTATTGTTTTTAACAATTGTAGTACACATTTTCGGTACAAAACTTGAAATGGAAATAATGACAATTCATGAACATTGTGATCAATAATGATTACAAATAGTATATATTTTTCAACAAATGAAGAGAAAAATTCAGGTTCATATCTGCATGCTTTGTGGGAACAACGTTGCTACCGTTGGATTATCTACGTGTCGATTTACGATGCCACGAAAAAAATGTGTCTTTGCCACTGCTGAAAGATTTCACGACGCACACTCGGTTTTCACATTCTACAGCCATACTTTGCGCACCTCTCAAAATAGTGAAAACCAGTCCACAAATTTTCGACTGTTTGAAAATTTCGTTGAAATTTCTTCCTGCTGTCTTCTTCAGGTGATTAAGAAATAAATATTTACTAGTTACGTCACACTGCACTGTCCGACGCCGATTTGAACGAAATAGGAATAGAAATTACAAAAAATAAAAGGCCCGCATCTAAGCGTCTTTCTTGCTACTCCACCGAGCTCTCTGCCAAATCTCTCCAAATTTTGGATTGCTGATGACAATGGTGCTTGGAGGTTCATTAGCTCGCTCCCATCTTATTTTGTGCCTTAACTATGGCTAGTGACTCGGCATCGTAAATGTTTATCACTAAAATGAGGAAGAAGCCTTTAATAAAATAGTGAATGTAAGAGAAGGAGTATATAGTGTTCCTTTTGGTGGCTGTGACGCTGTGTATATAGGTGAAACGAGGAAAGGTATAAGAAATCGAGTGAGACAACATATGGCAGACATGAGCTAAGAGGATGAGGAAAACAGCGTGGCAGCCCACCACAAGGCCACTAGACACAGCATTGATTAGGAGAAGACTACGACACTGATTAAGTCAAACTCTGTTAGTGGTAAACATTTAGAGTAACTAGCCATAGTTAGGCACGAAATAGATGGGAGAGAGCTAATGAACCTCTAACCACCATTGACCCCAGCAATATCCAGCATTTGGTGAGGAGAGATCTGGCAGAGAGGCTGCGAGCTCGGTGGAGTAGCAAGACAGATGCTTAGATGCTGGACTCTTATTTCTTGGAGGCTACGTTGGAGGACACGCTTTGTTCAAATCAAGGTCGAGTGGGATGATTAGTATACAGGAAGGTTGGTCCTTCCCTAGCTCATTAGGTCGTTTTCCCACAAATATTTCATGTAACGTCATTGGCTCCGGTCCGGTCCGGTTTGTGCGCATGGGCGCATCGAGCTGCTTTGTGACAGCAATCAACAGCCAATGGGAAAGCTCGGAACAGACCCCCCCCCCCCCCCCCACACACGCACACACACACACACCTGGTTCATATCGGCGTCAGACAGTGCAGTGTGATGTAACGAGTAAATATTTTTTCCAAATCACCCAAAGAAGACAGCAGGAAGATTTTCTCTTGTATCTGTATTGATAATTGGTACCACGCCTTCTGTGGATCCCTATGTAGGATGCTCTACAAATAGTGAAAATGGCACCCTTGTTCTTAGTCCTCGCCAAGTATGACATTCAAGTGTGGAATGTTCTACCTCACTCAAATTGACACGTGATAAGATAAAAGAAAGTGTTTCAAGGAACTGATAACATACAACATGCAATAAACTAAAATAAAAAGTAATACTAGCTATTGTTTTGTTTCTTTATATAACTGATAATACGGCTGTTAAGTCAAGTGTGGCACTTTGCTAAGAAAAAAAAGAAAGAAAAACTATCTATTTTTCCCATTGTACTTATAGTGCTAAATTGAGTTGAAGGTTTTAAGATATAGGGACTGTCTGCAAAGCACCCGCTGTGGAAATGTTTGGTTGTTCAAAAGGTTCTGTGCAACAGCTGTGTGAGCTTTACGTTTTTATATAATCATATTATGCTTTTATTCTTACGTTTCTTCATTAGAGCTTAGTAGGAAAGCGGACTGCTATAACTGTATAGGCAGAGCAAAGTTTATCAGGAATTCCCCTGAATACCTCCAGAGCCGTAGTTAGAAATCTTTTATGTAGGGGGGGGGGGGGGACTGACAGTTTTGCACTGCCCCACCACAAATTCCTCCTCCCCCTTCCCCCCCCAAAAAAAAAAAATAAAGCTTTTGTACACCCTCTTCAGTTTTTCTGGGGGATGGGGTTATTTGGTTTGTGTTGCACAACCACAAAAACAAAGGTTACGTATAAGGACATGTAACTTCCGCGATAATACTAGGCATGATTTTGCGGTAAGTTTTATTGCGACGAAGGTGCAATTTTGCGGGATTTTGGTGCAATTTTGCGGTGATGGACTTGGTGGCTGAATTCAATAATGAGTACACAATTACAGCCTAATTTTCTAACATATACGCACCACGTACATGGCTGGTGATAATCGACTGCGCACTTATGGCTGCCTAGTGCCCACAGCATTGTTTGATGCGGATTTATCTGAGTAATGCTTCGGTGAGAACTGCTCCAGAATTTTGTTCCAGTTAGCTAGTTGTCAAATATATTGGCATGAAAAATAAGGCAGTTTTTGTGGTAAATTTTGTGCTGTTTTTGGAAATTTGTGGCATTTTGCGATATTTACTGAATTTTGCGACAATTAATGTGGTGTTTTTGCTTCAGTTAGTGACTGTTTACCTACCACATCAAAATAACTTTCATAACTCATTTAGCGAAAATGTTGCGAAATTTGCGATTTTGCAAAATCGCAGAAATTACATGTCCTTAGTTACGTAATACCTGTAACAATATCAAATGAAAATAGATTGCGGTATCGGCACCGATAATGATACTGTCTTTTTTTCTTTTTTCATTTTCTTTTGTTTCCGTAGCATTTCTGACGTCGGTAAATGCAAGCAATTGTATAAATAAAAACTGATTTTGTAATGGCATTGTTCCGTGAAGTTTTTTTTACTGCTTTTTTTGAAAGTATTTGCCGAGTTCATTTTTAAAAATATTTTTGGCTCACCCATCCCAAATCACCATTAAAAACAGATGAACACCCCTAACCAGTTGTTAAACCCTGCTAACAAATTTAGTGCAACAATTTTTGCTTTTGAATTCATGGATAGGGGATGGGCTTAAAAATTAACATGTGCACTCCCTTAAATAATCTCTAGTGCCCAGCTCTGGTGAAGATATTTTTATACCAAACTACTTGTTTAATAAAGTCCATTTTGTACGCGATTCAAGTGAATGCGAGATGAATTGCATTTCTACCTGTTTACATATGAAACTTTTAAATGAAATCCTTCCTCGGAACATATGTCTGGAGTGGAAGGGTTTAAGGCTGAAAGGCTGGGAAATTAACGTGGGTACATTTGTACAAATTCTTTTAGAGTTTTCAGTCTAGTCCACAATTAGGGGCCATTCAGAACCCATGCGGCTATTTTTAAGGCCCCCACCCCTCCCCCCTTCATCACCCTATGTAGCCATTTTATGGTCAGATCTTGGCCCGTCAAAAAAAAAAACCACGTCCTTACGGTAAAAAAAATAATACATTAGCCTAATGAAAACAGTTTTGATTCATTGTGCGAAATATTTAACCAAATTGTGTGGCGATCTGCAACGGAGGCTACACTAAACTTCATCCCAGATTTGTAATCGAGATGGAAAGTAGAAATTTGTAGCCTAGATGGTAATTGCACCAATCCATTGGATTCCCTTTATTTGTGGCTAAATGCTGCCGCACCCCTCCCCTGGCCGACTTCATGGTTTTTGAGTGGCCCCTAAAGTGTTAATGCCGAAGGTCGGTGGGGGGGGGGGATTAGTAAAATTGTGAACCTGTGTGATGTGCTTTCATTTTATAGCTGGATGGTTTGCCTTTAAACTTGGGATGCGTAAAAAATAGCTAGAAAGGTATCGGTTTGGTAAAATTAGATTGAATTTTTTTCTTTATATCTTTTCTTACAGATGGGTCGAAGAAGACCCAAAAGAAATCATGTCAACAGTTGTTACATGTATAGAAAAGACAGTAGAAAAGTTACAGGCTCTTGACGTTAATCCCAGAGATATTAAAGGTAGGCTTAAGCCAGGACCACCTACTATAGGGTCAGTTCACTCAGATTGATGCAAGAGCTATTTCCCATTGCAAACTATATTCGAGTGAAATTACCCAGTATGCTACAGTTGGTGATGTCTTTGCTCTCAAACCAAATCCTAAAAGCAGACGATGCTTGGGTTTTTGAAGCAAACAAAAGAGGTGGTATCAACTAGCAATAGTTTTTAACAAAATTAATGAATAATTATGAAATATATGATCGCTAATAAGTTAGAATACACAGTTTTTAAAACTAAAACGACAAATTTTTGCGAGATTACCCAAGGTGAGAGTTGTTGACGTCATTACTTCAAAACCCAAACAATGGCATGCTTTTACGATGCCTGCTTGTGACGTCGCTCTCAGTCTGTTGACACGATAAAAACAAACGTTTCGTATTTTCAGTCGCATTTGCGATTGACCTGAGGTAGCTTAGAGCACTTTAAAACAATTTACACAATTGGAGTGGGCGGTCTTATGTTTGATAACTTGACAAGTATTCGTTCATTTGTTGGTACAATTTTGTGACGAATCATCAGCAAAATTAACGGTCAACGGGATGCAAGAATGGCTCGAAATTGGAGCAGTGATGTCAGACGCGATTGGGATTTGCTGATGCATCTCGCAAAATCTTGCACGTTTTCTTGCACTGCTCTTGAGTATTGAGTGGACCGACCTTACCAAAGCTACCGATCATCCAAGGTCCCTGGCTTAATTCATATTTGACGTGTAAGCATGCTCTTTAAAGGTGCTGTATTTTAAGATGTTAACATTATACGACAGGGTCATTGTCTCAACACAGCATTTGGCTGGTGGAAATATAAAAAAATATAATTGTCTTCCCAAGTGGTGTTTTACTTTTTACTGTAACAAAAATATGGCTTAGGTACACTAGGGAACATGCTGCACAGAAAAATCTAAGCTAGTTTTTGACATACTGCTTCATGAAGGATGAGCGAAGCTAAAAAAAATAATCACTACCGTCCCCTTTACAAAATGTCAAACAGCAGAGTACTGAAAAATAAGTTATCCTCTTTTTTGTTGTAATTTGATAGAACTAATGCCTACCAACTGTTAACAAAATAATGTTTTAATGTTAAGTTAGCTTTTTAGAAAGCTTTCATTTTTTTATGGTAAAATTCAAGTTTTTGTGCAAATGCCACTTTCAAACACTGCTGTGGTAATTTTAACACATCAAGTGCTTCAATTCACTAATGTAAGAAGCGTAGCATGTTACATTTCTGTAGTTCAAGTATAGAATTCAGTCACTCCAGGGACGGTAGGGAATGTAACGGGACGGTGAGAACATATGGGACGATAAAGAATGTTTGCTGACGAACCTGACTCACAATCTTAAAATAACGTCTTTTTATCTGTGAATAGGGCCTATATGTTATCCTACATTATTTAAAGAATAAAGTAGCAATCAAAATTAGTACAAAAAAACAGTACTAAAATTAGTACTAAATAGCTACCAGTTGATCAGCACTAGACTTAAGAAGACCGTCTGTAGGACTTTTTCCGTGACCAGGTTCACGTAAAATTCAATGTAGCCTAGCTTCTTTCAGGCGTAGTTCTTAGGCAAAATGGGTTATTTTCATGAAATGTGTAAAATTTGACTTACCGTCCCCATCTGGTCACTACCGTCCCGCAGCATAATGCTGCATAAAGGGACGGTAGGGAAATTTTTTCATCACAAAGTCGCCCAGGTTCAAAGGCCCTAACCGAACACGCGCTCGTAGTACTTTTCCAAGATAGTGCAGTTACGGCACTTAATTCTGTTGTCTGGTTGAATTGATAACACATACTAGTATGGGGACGGTAATAAAGTCATGCTTGCACATTAGTAATTTAGAAAACTTGCCCTAAATTTCTCTTTTAAGTTGTACACTGGAAGTGGATGCTGCTACTGCCTGAGGATGGTGTGGTGAGCTGACTCGCACAAAATTCCCAACCCGGTTGCAATCTGGTGAATATTTTTTACACCAATTTCCTTTAGGGGACGGCAGTGAATGAAAACCAGCGGGACAAGCAACTTTTGTCCTAAAAGAAAAATATACTTTGGATTATACTTTTAACGTAAGCCAGCAAATGTATGTAGCAAAGTGAAGTTAGAATATAGCAAAAGGGACACGGGACGGTAGGGAATTTTTGTATAATTACACAGCTAAATAAATTTTTTTTCAATAAGAGCGCTTATGAGAACTCTTAATTTTAATAAGGCTCAATACATTCCTCAGTAAAAAAGACAATATTTTAATTTTTAGAGTAGAGGGACACAAAATACTGCGTTTTGAGAGAATGACCCGACAATTCTCAAATGTTGTATTTTACATGCTCAGTCATTAACCAAATCTTACTATGTTCTGTCTTTTATCTAGCTATTGGCATAAGTAATCAAAGAGAAACAACCATCATGTGGGACAAGATCACAGGGGAGCCATTACACAATGCTATAGGTACTAATTTTATATAGGGTAGAATTCGTACATAAAAATACGCATCTTCTTTCTCACTGTGTATTGTAACCAATTTTATTTTACAGTTTGGCTGGACACTCGAACTACAGATATTGTGGAGATGTTTATACAGAAGACACCAGGAAAAAATAGAGACTTTCTGCAGGTATTGACATCTTTTAACGTCACCGACGTTTCCAAAAATGTACACTGCTCCTATTGTCCTGCGGTCGAAATTCAATAAAGACTGGCAGTATAATCTCCATGTTGTAAAGCTGTGTGTTATAGCACGTGTCACGAACCAGTCTTCAAAGTTTACCCTTTTGTTTATTACTAATTAGTACTTTTAGTGTTTGCATGTTTCACCACGAAGTTGGCGCAATCTCAAGTTGTCAACCCAAGGGTATCGACCAGAATGAAAACTCATGGTTATAATACATGGCTACATGTGCCACATGACAGTAATAACTGTCAGTAATGCAATGCATTTGGTGTGGGCCTTCTTCAAATTACATAACAATGCAGGTGTTTTGGCATTAATTAGCTCTTTGAGTTTGTCGAATCGTTAATAGTTTGAACTGCAACGTGAGATGTTGTCACTTTGCGTTCAACTGTTGGCAAAGTTGGAGTAGGTCCATTTACAGACTCGCTTAAGTTAGGACTGGAGAAAATGTGTACTTGTCTGCCAGTATTTCTTGTCACTGCTTCCTGCGTGCAAGGATTAACGTCTCCATTGCTCAGGAAGACAAGCTGAGTATCTGCTTCATTTACGGTGTTATTCTCGTATGGTAAAACCTCTATGTCCAAATTCGCCATGCAGAATCTTTGGCAAAAGTTTCTTATTGGATATAAAGTTTGTGAGCACATGATCGCAAGTGAGCATAGGAGTGTGAAGGAATTCATGACGATAAAAACCACAGCTAGGAAGAAACAAAAACGTAATTATATTGTAAATACAGATATTTTGTCCATTCTTTACTTTAGCTTGTAACTAAATTACTTACAGTACAGTTCACGCTTTACTAAAACAGTTCAATTCACTTCACATTAAACTGGCGAATTTTCAATGATACTCTACTAATCATCTTCTTCAGGCCTTTGGCCGGAGGAACGCTGCACTTTCACATACAAACGTCTTTCAACTGGCACAAATTTGAATCTCCCTTGTTTCTCAGTAGGTCTTTCCCTATAACTTAGCCTTGTAAAAAGATCAATAAAGTCGTAACCCCTTCACCGAGTGACAAGAGTAAAAGATGAGTGGAGACTTTTCCTTGTCCCTGACGTTCGTAAAGGCAACGATTTTGACAACCAGTTGCCCTCCACCAGTGAAACACGGCCAAGTGAGAGGGACAGGCCTACTGAGAAACGAGGGCGATTCAAATTTGTGCCTGTTGAAAGTCATTCATAAACTTTCCTTACAGGCACAAATACCCTTCTCTCTCCCTTTACTTACGTTTTTAACACATTTTTTATACTCACTCTCCCAAACCCACTCCAAAATTTCCAAAATATAAAATGTGTGTTGAGTAATACACTACGAAGCCAGAAATGACAACAGAATATGAAAATAAGCAAAGCTTCTTGAGTTCGACCCCAGACTTTGCTTCTGATTGGGGAGCTTAGAACGCTTCCAAAAACCCCTAGACGGTCTGAGGTACCATAACTTCATCAGAGTTTCCTGTAAAACGCACGGCGCTCCTCCCTAAATGGCACAGGTGCCCTTTCCTACCCAGTCCGACTCTGGGCCTGAAGAAGATGATCAGAAGAGTATCATCGAAAATTTGCCAGTTTAATGAGGTTAACTGAACTATTTTGGCCAAGCGTGAACTGTACTGTTAAGTAATAATTATATTGTCTAGTTATACAATACTCCTACAAATGATAAAGAGTAAGTTTTGGTAAACTTGGCATAAAATTCACCTTGTAAGTAACTCAAATACTTCAGACTGTTGAAATTAATTAAATAATTCTCAAGAACGCACTTGTCTGTTTATACAAAACTCGCAGAACATTAAAAAAAAAATTTATTCAGAATTGTTTTTAATGGAGAACATTTTTGGATTTGATGGCCGGTTTAGTCGGAGCTCCATGCAGTTTCACTACAGAAAAGTCATTAAAAGTAGATGTCATACATTTTAATCCATACAGTTCATGTTATATCCATTCACATTTTTTAAACAGGTTGGGGACCTTTAAGGAGTTACCTATGTAGCAGATCAAGAAACGCTGATATAGGACTGTGGTGGTGGGGTTAACCAGTTTCACGTTTAATTGATCTTGGAGTAATTGGTTTGGGATGATCTGTAGCACTCAGTGGTAGTTTTAAATTCTGCCACCCCTAGGCACCAAGAAATTTTTCGAAGTTTGCTTCTCCATCTCCTTTCAGTTTGGGGTTCTAGGGCCTGCTAATTGCTGGAATTTTTTTATGCTGGGGCGGTAGGTGGTCATAAGTCTTCAGTTCTTGGAAAGTGCTCAGTGTAGTTTATGATCTGCTACCATTGTTAATGCATCAGTAGTGCTGTACCAGTGGTGGTTTTGTAGGAAGGCAAAAACACCTGTTGCCCTTGGCGGCAAATTCGTGGTCGCGGTGGTGCGCCCCCCCGAAAAAATTCCTATCATTTTAACAAATTTTTTTCATTTATCTTTGATTCAAACAGGCCTTGGACACTACTGGGAGAGCTCACAGTGCTCCCTAGACCCCCTTTTTTTACTTTCGTTAATCCAAGCTTCCCACTACTTAGCTATAGCCTAGGCTACTACCAGAGGCCAGAAATAGTCCCAGAATAGTCTAAAATGCGTTACTTGCAGGATCCCACCCTGAGCCCCACTGGCGAAGCTCAGTGCTTCCCTATACCCCCAAACTGAAAGGAGATGGGGAAGCAAATGTAGAATACTTACTTGGTGCTTAGGCGTGACAGAATTTAAAACTACCACTGGATGCTACAGATTATATTGTCCAGAAAGAAAAAGTAGCTTAAATCGCATTGCAGTAAATAAAAAACCCAAGCAAAGTTAAAAAAAAAAAAGAAAGTCCTAAGCCACAGAGACGTCAAAAATTGACGAGGGATGAAGTTTTATTCAATTTGTTCTAAACCTCATGTTAATAGGCTTTTCCTAAATAACTTTCCAAGCTTTAATGTTTTTTGTCGGCTTTAGGGACAATGAAAAGTTCTCGTCGAGCCAATTAAAATGGTGCACTGAAACATCAAAATTGGTAGGACTATGATCGATTGGAAGACAACTGTTAAAATTTGTGCAAATATTTTGTCAGAAATCCTCAAAAAAATAACTTGATGCAGCACTTTTTTAGTAATACGCGGCAGTGACTGAGAACCACATTTTCAACCTTGTTAGGCGTAAGAGGATTTTTTTTTAAATATATCGGAGCGAAACATTACATTTAGAGAACCGGCTCTACACTGACTGGCCCTTACTAGACATTTTAGGATAAAGAAGTGTAGGGAGAGGTGGAAAATGTGGGAATTCTAACCAGGAAACTTCCATTCATCGCACAGGGCTATCCGATGTCCAGAATAGACCCATAGTTGCTGAAAGAACGTAGTCTTTTAGATTAACATGGCTTGTACCGACTGGCACAGACTTTTCCTGGGTCTCCTTTCCAGTGACTGATTGTATTATTATTTTCAGGAAACAAGGCCAAATTTGGCCACCGCTTCCACTTAGCCACATTGACCACAATAACAGAGAATATTACATTTTTCACGCAGTGCCGTAACTAGCCCTCACAATTAACCGCAAGTATGGCAATTCTGGATGCCGTATCATTCTTGTTTGTCTCTATAGCTCATACGGTTTGTGACTTGTGTCCTTTTTGAGTGGCCAGTTTCGTTTCTGAACTACTTTTAATTCTTAAACTACTTTAAAATCTTAAAAAGTCAACTGTTTGGTTATCTTCTCCATTTGACCAATGTTGACAGACATCAATTAAGGTTGACACAAAGTAGAAACATTACCTGTTACTTCATCTGGGAAAAGAGCATTTAGATTCAGTGCAATGAAAAATAAACTTGATATGGAAAAAACCATCACGATCCAGGACATGATGAAAAGCGAGACTTGAGTACAAAGTTGCCCGGCAGGAATGGGACAAGACCACTGTAATGAAAAGAACATTGGCAGTCGAGCTGTAAGTTAACATAATTGGCAGTTGAGCTATAAGTTAATATAATTGGTAGTCAGGGACGTTTTTACGGAGGGGGGGGGGGGGGGGTTGTCACACCCCTCCAATGTTTGGCCAGTTGGCAAAATCTTGGAAAAATTAGTCAATGTCGGTAAATTTCTGGTTTACACCCCTCCAACTTTTTTCCTTCCTGACGTCTCTGTTGGCAGTTGAGCAATAAGTTAACATAACGAATTTAACACAATATTATGTTAATAAATCGTTATAATGATTTATTAACGTAAAAATCTTGTCGTGTCCATCTTGCAACAACTTCGGGCGACGTGACGACGTCTACGAAAAAAGCAAGAACATGTCGGCATTAATGCCTAAAACGGAATGATTAAAAGATGGCAGCTGTACCATACGGTAAGGCTGAGACACCAGTGAAACTGGCGGCAGGCGAGCTAAACTCAACACATTGCTGTTTTAAACGATAATGGGGTTTAAAAATTGGGCAAGCAAGTCAAAATCAAAACGATTTAGCACATACTGAACCTAAGTATTTTAGGATAGTAAAGTACAGTGTAAGGGAAGCAGCTGTTGCCAAAAATCTGTAGCTTTCATGCTGATTTTTTACTTTTTTTTAGTGCAAAAGCCCAAGCTAAGGATTACACAAACCCTTAGAAGTGTTAATTTACTAACGAAAAAAATTGCTTGTAACTGTAGGCATCAGCAAATCCTACTTTTAATTATGAAAGCAATGTTGGTTTTCGGTAGAATGCAGTGTTGCCTAATCTTAGGTGCGATTATAAAGAGACATATCAATGCTAACGCTAGGTTTCCACCAACTTCGTCAATATTAAAAGAAACCTGAGGAGTTTGCCGTGTAGGGATGTTGCCAAGCCTACACCTGGGACTGTCCACATCTAGCTTTGTAGGGCACAACCCCTCCCTCCTTTCCGTCCCAAAATAAAGTGCGAGAAGGTCCTAAGAAGTTGAATGGTTTTAAGAATATTTAATGCAGTTTCTGACTGCTGGCGAGCATGGTTTGGTCTGCCTGCACAGTTTGCAGAGAGCTTTTTATTTAGGAGGGCGTATGCACGTGCTCAGGATACACTGTTTTGGTGGTATTCCTGTTGCGTTTACATCTTTTTTTTTACATGCCGAATAAAAATTAGTTTAAAGTAAATGTAAAAAAATATGAATAATGCTTTGCTAGCCTTTCTTTTTTTTTCCATTATAATTTCTATTAGTGTTGATAATAAATGTTTATATTTTTTCAACGTGAAAATGTTTAGAGGTGTTCTTGCAATCTATCTACGTAAGAAGGTGACTTGGCTCTCGTGCAACTGTATTCAACAACCACCTAGGTGGAAGGCTAGCTGCACTATGTGTGTAGTTCTGGGGTTCTGTCCAGTGGTCAGTAGCATTCACTGCATTGGCGCTGCTAGCTGCTCGTCCCTTAAAAATGAGAACGGGCTTTGTGTGGTGAAACTTGTTCATCCCTTATGTGTGAGAAGCGCTCACCAAGTTGAAGTACATGGGGAAACCAAATTATTTGAATGACATGCATATTAAGAGAAACAGAGATTGCACGAATACAATTCTTAGTGTTTCACAGAAAAAAATTATTTATTTTTTATGTTTACAAGAAAAATGCCATTTTCTACTGCATGTTGCTTCAATTAATTCATCCTCAAAAACACTTGTAACCAGTTACGACATTGGTATTTCAAAGACACCGATCGTCACCAAAAGCACAAGATACCACCAATGAAGAACAAACATAGTTCAACAATTAAATTTTCAGAATTAGGAGATAGTTCTCTGAAAGTTTAATTGTTTAAAAGTGGTATCGTGTTGTGTTTTAGGTGACGATATATTTATCCACCCCCTTGATTTAAAAATTCAAATGCTTCAAAGAGTGCAGATAGGCGTAGGCAGTTAGCTCAGTTTAAGACAAATTGAGTGTAGCTGAGCAACTACCAACAAAGTGTACTGGTCAGTTGAAAGTTTTTGAAGTAATGCTAACAACATAAAAAAAAGGTCTTACCTTCCAACACCATTGCAGGCCCCTAACTCGGAGACTGTAAGCATACTGACAAATTTCGCAATAGTAATTTTGCCTCTGAAATGTCCATGCTCTGAGACAGCGCTGGTGAACGAGCCCCACACTTCCGCGGCAGTGGCACACTCTTAGTAGAGCACCTTCTTCAGGTCCCATGAAACAGATACGGCAGATTGGTCCGCTACTTGTGGAGTGTATACTTCGTAAGCTAGGCACATGTGTTCCATTAGCAGCAGTTGTGCTATGCGACCCGTGTGAGCTTGGGTTTAACACAACCCACCAGACGTTGCTGTCTACTTGCATCAAATGGTAGGGGCAGGTTACAGCTGAGGGGCTCTCATGTAATGGCTCCGGTTGTCCTGTTGGATTTGTTTGTGGTAGTGGACACGGGTGTTCAGGTGTGGAGTTAAACTGTAGAGGATTAAAACCAGCAGCAGCTATTCTTGCTGCCCACATTTCCAATTTCCTTTCAAAAAGATTGTCGGGTAGTGACGTGGAGCCGCTGGTGCTGGTTGAAGCACATGGTTCAATGGACGGCTGCTCGCTTGCACTGACTGATTGCAGAACTGGGTTACGTGAGGTTTCCGGTAGTTGCAGAACATGAACTTTGAAGCGACTGGGCCGTGCAATGGGAGAGCTAACGGTGCTCTCTTTTGCTTTTACTTCTGGCATGATTGATTGGAAGAATGCTGCATACTTTCTGAAACACCAATATTCCTATTTTAATATTTTGTGATTTACAGACTGCTTTGATGAAATGGGTGAAAGGGGTTTAATTTTTTGCCCAATTTTCAATCTGGGACTAACATTTTCATTACTATTAAGCGGGATAATTTTTTATAGGAGTAAATGGGACAGTGAGGCTTTATCTTGTTGCAGAGCGTTAACCTCAAGCAAGATTTTCAATGAGATCAGTAAGGAAGGGTCCATGCTCTCTAGATTTGCTGCAGTGCATGGTTGAATAAGAGCACTGCAAACTTTCCAAACTATTACCGTTTTTCCAGTTCTTTAATCCTAAAAGAGCACACACTCGTCCCTAAAAAGGTTTAAGACCAATTCTCACTCAAGCTAAGTCTTAACATTTACATTGTTTTTTGTGGATTTCGAACCAGCATTCCCTTGGGTTGAATGTCTCAACTCTGACCACTCGGATGTTGGTGATCACGTTTTCTTTGTCTCCGAGGAACCCTCATAGAACATGCAACTTGGCCGTGCTCCTACTACAGTTGATTATTCATACTTAATGAGCTGTTGGCAGGAAGGAGTAGCTTAAAGATTCAACTTGTAAGCTAAAGTTTAACTGAAATAATAATTTTCCTTAAGGCCACACAAAGTAAAAAAAATATTTCTTGGCACCTTCCGCATCCCTAAAACACACCAGCATCGGAGAGGTTTTTTTTACGCTTGGTGAAAAAATTAAGATTACGGGATGCATTGTTATTTTCCAGGGAAGGCTTTTAAATTCTCACTCGGCCGCTGGATGGCACACTACACATGAGACTGCCTTTTTAAAAAGCATTCAATCCAATAATATTGATAATGGAGTACAATCAACACCAATTTTGAGCCACAAAGCAGCACGCAACGTATATCAAGTTAACTCTGTTTGACGTTGATTGTGCTCCATAGGCTTGAGTGCTTTTTAAAACTAAATGCGTAGCAAGAACGAGGCTCTGATGAGGTGGTAGCTTAGTCCTTTGACTTGATCTTGAGCATTCATAACGTAAAGCGGTATAGGACTGCGATTGCCCATAAAAATGTTGTTAGGGGAAACTCAAGTACTGAGAGATTGGAGCATCACTGGAAACTTTAAAACTTGACAGTATATGGACTTTTTAACCACATCGTCGAGTGATCACTTGACCCCAATGATATGTTTGTTTTAACTTTGGAAATGAGCGATTGTTCCATTGAACGTTTTGTGTCGATAAAAAAGACGACTGATTTTGAATGAGTTTTTTTTTAACTGCTCCCGTTTCTGACATATCAGAAATGTTTGGATAATATTTCAAATTTCGTATCGGAAGGGATGGAGCCACAGATCCGTTGATCGCTAAGCCTCCAACGCAAATGATCGCGTTTGCCGCTTTAATGATCGCACGCTACGTTGTTTTACCGACTATGCCTATAATAGAAAAAAAAAGGCTCTTGTCTCGTGGTCATCCCTTCGACGAATATTTTTACCCGAGAAACATTTTTTTTTATTGGTGAATTTACAGTCATTTACAGGAATCACTAATTTGTACTGGTAGTGTGTACAATACGCTAAAATTGCTTAAAAAGATGGATTACCAGTATACAGTACTAAAGTTTGGTTAACAAATTTGTACAGGTTTTGTTTTTATTTAAAACTCGCTTAACTCCAATACCTCTAGCATACTTCAAGGTCGGTCTTGTCGTAACTTCTTTAATAAAAAAAAAGTTACTCCCGTCATGTCCTAGGTGCTGCCCTGCCATGCACCTAAGGTTGGGCAATTTTACTGATATTTTGATATTCGTTCTATAATATCGTCAGCTTTACTAACAAAACTGCATATCGTCTGTCTATTATATGAGTAATGTATCCAATGTACCTATTTTTTACTAACAGCATACAGAAGGAGAGAATTCCTTTACCTAGATCATATTCAAACTGTGTATTATCCCAGCCAACTTCATAATTAAACTATGCAATTAAAGAAAAAAAATTTGCTGATATTTAAAAAAAATAAAAATTATGCAAGTACATTGTCTGCTTTCTGAAACTTTCAGTTACCCGCAGTTTCCCCATGGTGTAAAAATGGTGATGAACTGAGAGTAACAGTTAAAAGCTTTCTATTGAGAAATAGTTTGAAAAATATTAAGCTAAAAAGAAATAGTTGGTAATAAAAAGTGAAGTAATCACAAATTGTTATTTTGCAATACTACGATGGCATAACTTTGGTCTTTTTTGTAGACTGACTTGAACTTACTGCAGAATAATAACTTGATTTTGAACAATGTTACTCCTTTTTATTTTATTCAACCTACTGTAATGCTTGCAACATGATTAGGTTGTAACATAATTGGATCTAATTTGTAACTACCACAGTATAATAAACACATGTTTAAAAACTTACCATTCATTTACTTTATGAAGCCATTTCACTGGCTTAAATACAGCATTTAAATTGTTAGTTCTTCATTCATGGCATAGGTAAACTGCAAATTGAATTTGTTTTCTCAGCCTGCCTAACTGCCACTGAAGGAACAGTACTGTACTATTTTAATAATTTCTTGAAATAAATCAACAATGTATTTACAACAACGGTTATGTGTGCATTGTTACTCCAGTGCAACAATTCCAAGTTTTGCTGGATGTTAATGGTTGTGCCCCTTCAAGTTCAGGGTCAACCCTAAAATTTTAATTCTATTCTAATCATCCATTTAGGATGAAATTTTGTGGATATGTTTCCCCAGTGCTAAAAATTTGATCTGTAAAAAAAAAAATTTCATTTTTTTTTTGCACACACCCCCTCCCACCCTTCATATATGCAAATTGTATGGTCTTTAATTGTGTCAGGATATCTCCGTCACATTGCATCTGATGAACTTGATTTTTTTTTTTATTTCGTGTGTTGGCTCAGGTGTATTCTGAACTAGGATTATTCAGCTACACACAGCCAAAGTGGGGAAATAATACTTTTCATGAATAAGTATGCGGTTTTCATGAATAATTGCCACTGTTTCTTGGCCGCAGTGCCTTGAGAAATTTTTTTCTCTGCCTAATATCAACTTAGCATCATGATCCTAGTTCAATTTCTTAACTACAGTCACCTGTTAAGCCTAAAAAATGTCAGAGATAGCTGCAATAGTTTTGTCACAAACTTGACAAGTAGGCGAGCATTTGCCCCCCCCCCAAAAAAAAAAAATGTGCCCCCTTTTTAAGGTTGATGGTGCCTCGAAAAAATTTTTCTCATTCTAATATCAAGTTAGCATCATTATCCTAGTTCAGTTTCATAACTACAGTACACTGTTCAGCCTCAAAAAATTTCAAAGAGATACCTGCTTTAGTTTAGGCACAAACTTGACAAGCAGGCGAGCATTTGTCCCTTAGAAAAATGTTAGAAAAAACATGACTTTTTAGGGTTGACCCTGACCTTAAAGCTGTATAAATTAGCGTAAGATTGTAACCTTTGGCATAACACAATGTTTTAATTTACAAAAAAAAAGTGTTTGTGAGCCTCAGGGCTGTGAAGTTAAGTTTGGAGCCTTACTGGTCATTTTAGTGGCAGAATCGTGTAACCTACAATTATAATAAAGGTAGATACATTATCCAGAGTAGATCCCATAGCTGCTGAAGTAGCTTGGCAGTCTTTTCACTCCTGGGCTCCTTTCAGTCACATACTGGATCAACTTTTTCAAGCAGCTAAGCAGAGCTCTGATACCATTCAGCCACCATGCTCATCCACTAATGGTCTTGTAGATAAACCAGATTGATTTTGAACTTTACTATATGTTTTGAAGGCGGAAAGAGGCCCTGTAAGGGGAAGGGAAAACCTGGGGATTTGAATGTGGGAGCGTCCAATCGTGGTTGGGGCCGTTATATAATAATAAACTTTATTTCATCCAGTTAAGGATAAAATACAGAACAAAAACAATAAAAATACACTTACAAAAAAAATATTTGACTAGGGTACATTACTGGCTTACAGCTAACTGTAGTAGTCCCGTGTGTGCTTACCCCAACAATGTTTAAAGGCCGTGGTTCACCATTTTGTTAGTGTTGCCCATGTTCTAAACACAGCATCCATGTTCCAGATTCTCCGTCATCAAATAGGCTGATATGGGTCACGTGATCTCGTATTAGTTATGAAAATTCACGGTGCTGCGGCAAAGTCTTTTTTTTTTTTTTATTTACCACTGTTTTCTTTATATTGCTCGAAGCTTCTACGGTGCTGCATCTAGGAGTTGAAAAGGTGAAAAGCCGCCTTTAAGAGCATGAGCTCATGTGACGCACCCTTCACCAGTGACGATCACCACTTGCTAAAGGGCGGAAGAAATTCAACAGTTAGCAACTTCTTTTATACTTTACTTACCAATGACGAATGATTAACAAACCCTGGTGTTCAAATTGTCATGTCTGGAACCGGCCTAGCTTGAAGCAGGTTACTGTGTTGCATACAGAATAACAAAGGCTATCAAACCAAGAGGCAATGGTCAAATGGCTTGTGCCATGCAAGTCACATTCGTGATGGTTGATCTGGACACTAATCTTGCAGCCAGCCTACTTTCCCCTCTGAAGATGTCGTAAACTGCAGGCTGCAAGTTTGTTATCAGGCAGAAGCAGATTTTAAAGCCATTGCACGACATGCCCACCCAACACACCTCAAAAGGTGACAATACAATTTTGACTATGTTGTACGGGTTTTCTTACCAACGCTCTGTAAGGTTTTAAAGCAAAAAACTTCCAGAATAGATCCCGTAGATATGTAAAGGAGCTTGGTAGATTCTTAACAATAGATGCAAAGTGCCTTATTGGTTCATTTAGCTGTTTGTTTGTTTGTCCATCCGTCGCTATTTCCGCGTCTTTTTGCTGTAACTATGCATTATCAGTTAAATTTAACCTATACATGTTATAGCCTATACCTTTACGTACCCTGACAATGTGTCAGTGGTCACATTTGATGATTTTTACTTTTAAAAGGACACCTTTTCAGAACGTTATTTATCTGTAACCCCAAAATACTCCTTTTGACACATTTTTAGTAGAGTTCTCATCCTGTGCTGTTGTCTGTTTGTATTCATGACAACCGATTCATTTTAAACTTTTCATATTGTTTGGATAGGTTTACCCTACTTGGGGATATAAGCTTGTAGCTCAACAAAATTTGCTGGGGGTTCAAGGGTTTTGTTTTTACCCTAAATAGGCGAAAAAGCTTTATTTTCAATGACTGTGAAATGTTCCCCTGAAAAGAAATTGTATTCTCGTATGCCTTAATGTAAGATGTTGTGATTCATAGTTTGTTTTAAATTTTAGCACAGGTGTGGACTTCCTCTGTCATCGTATTTCAGCTGCATGAAGATTTGCTGGCTTATGAATAATGTCCCAGAAGTGAAGGCAGCTATCGAAGAAAATCGATGTGCATTTGGAACTGTTGATTCCTGGATTTTGTATGTAAGTATATCCCTCAGGTTTGTGGAAGTTGAAGAATGAAAAGGGTTTGTACATTGGCTTGAGAGATGAATGTTTCGATAACAGAATCAGTTTTTGTTTTTTATTGAACTCATCTGTATGAAACTAAAACAACTGTTAAATTGGTTTTGTCATAATTTAGTTGCTTTGCAGCAAAAAACACAAAAACAAAATAATTTTTTTGTAGCCCTGAGTTATCTGAAGCAAACTATACCCATATAGATGAAGCTGCTCATTTTTTATCCTTACTAGACATTTTGAAGGAAAAAGAAGTGTAGTAAAGGCTTTACTTAGGAACACCAGCATCTTGTCAATGCTACAAACGTCAATCACCCCTTCTTCTGTAAGGCCTGTTCCAACCTCGGACCGACATTATGATCCCTCCAAGAATCCCGATCCATCCTCTGTACCTCTAGGACAGGGAGAACTGGTGCTCAACAATGCAAACAGCGTTCCGCTACTCTTGTCCTCTGTCCCCAGTTCCCTGCTTTCGTTTCTACTAAACTATTGACGCCACTCATTCAAATGAGCCAGATTCAAATCTCGGAACGGGACTTCGTGAATTTAAAAAAAAAACAAAAAACTTTCCAGGTTGAGTCGTGCTAACGCGATTTTGTCCGTTCCCGATTCCGCCATTCCTACTGACTCGGTTCCACGATTCCACCGAACATGCTTTCTTTTCCTTCCATGGAACGGTCGTTCCTCACGAGCAGGCTCTCCGAGAGCTTTTACTTTCAAGCAACTATCTCCACCTGGCTATCCTGCGGTCCGCCTGTCAACCGTGTCTCCCATACCAGCTATGAAACCACACCATCCATCCTGCTGTCCGCTAAGTCGTTCCTCTGCACGATCCCTCGATCATTTCTCCTAGGGCGCTCACGATGCGTGGTCGCCCTGAGCATTGCCGTTCCACGTTCCGCCTCCGCATGTTCCGCATCATCGATCCAGTATCATCTCTCCGCGTACCATCGCTCCTGGTGATGGCACACACATGAACCGCCAGCTTTCTCGACATCGATCGATTCCCCGGTTCCCTCCTTGGGAGGACCAGGCCCACAGTATATTTCCTACCGTCTCCACGGTTCCTCGTCGGCCTGCGTTTCATCGCCCCTGCAACAGATACATGCGGCCGCAACGGTTGCTTCAATTCTCGCCGATTCTGTGGTTCCTTTCGCAGAACCTACTAACCATTCATTTATTCCGGTGGTATTCCGGTTCCCGTTCCTACATGGTTCTACGTTCTGGCAGTCCTGCATTACTGTGGACGCGTTCCTCGTCCCTGCTTTCCTGCGGATGCGTTCCACATTCCTGCGTTCCTTGCTACGCCACTTCGGGCCATGTACTGTGCCTTTCCGACGTGCCGCTGGTTTTGAAACTGCTGGGGGTCGGCACCAGGACCTGCTGTTCCGCCCATTGCTGCTTGTCAGCCGCACATGCTGTCCGCCTGCCCCCCCTGCAGGCGGTGTATCAAAGGCCTTCACCGCCTTACACAACCTTCAACACCGATCATCTCAAGCCTACCAATGGCCTTTTCAGTTTCCCGATAGACGTTGCACAGTTCGACGCCCTTGGTTCCTCACCAATCCTCTTCGTCATTCTAGTTAGCTGCTGCCTGCTCTTCTCGGTTACGGCCCGATTGTCCTGCTACAGGTTTGTGTCCTGTGATCCCTCCGGCGACACCAATGTTACTGACAACAGCAATCACCACGGTTTCCGACACTTCGTATCTACTATTCCCATACATGTCGTACACAGCAATCCTTTCTATCCAACAGAAGGTTGCGCTAGTCCCAGAGACCTCGATTCTTGATTCCTCATTCCACCAAGGACGTGCTTCGAGTAGCCAATGGTTCCCTCCACAACCGCTTCACCAGTCTCGCCCTTAGAATCCCTCAGTCCGGGGGACATCATCATGTTCCTAGGTATCTACCTCCTACCATTCCGGTACACTTCTCTGCCACTACGATTCCTGCGGTTCCACCTAGCGGTACCGCTATCACATCACCAACTGCGGACTGACTCCACGTGACTTAGAATCCAAGTCCCTTAAAACTCGACTTGTCAACGATCTCTACACTGAACTCATATTTTTACATCTTCCAAAAATACTCACCTTATTTTATAGCTTATCGGAGCATGTTTGCTCTTTACCTGCCCATGACTAACGAGATTTCCACATGCTACCCTCAGCCTGCCCCCGGGCGCATCGCGCGTGCGATCCCAGCGCCAGGTGGCCTTCATTGTCACTTTTTCCGTGGGCAGCGTGGCGTGCGGACCTGGTCTACACGTTGCGTCCTTCGTTGCTCGTTTAAATCTTTTTAGTTTTATTACCTGTCTACTTGCATGCTGCTGGATGACTGGGAAAGTGATCTACGGAACGTGTAAGCATAGACTTACTCCCGGCGATCGACATCCGACGTGCCATCATTGTAGGAAGTGTGATTTCGTCACCAGACTGTGTGATCTTTGTCGGGAACACAGCAGCAAACAGCGCAAGAAGATTCGCCGCACTTGGCATCGATCTGACGATCGTAAACTACAGCGTGCTAAAAGGAAGACGTTGGAATCCGGTGGGAAAATCAACAGCTTAGATGAACGTTTACTCCGCGAGGGACTTGAAAAAGACGATTTCTTATCAGCGGAAGTAATGAACAAAGACCACAGCGTCAGCGACTCGACCGCATCGTCGCCGTCAGTCGCCGATTCTCCGAGCTCGAAGACAAAGAAAACCACCTTGGATGCCATTAAAAAGATGCAAGCAAACATGATGAAGATGTTTGGTAGCATCAACGATCGGATTTCAAATTCGGATGCACGATTGAAAGCCGATTTTGAACAGCAAATTATCACCAAGATGGGACCGGTCGACAAACTCCTGGCGGGATCCAGTTTCCTATCGGCCCCGGACGCCGGCGCTCCAACACGCGGGACTCAGTCGCCGCAGCCCGGCGCTCCGACACGCGGGACTCAGTCGCCGTGACACGACCGCGTGGATAACGGACTAGGAATTGACATGGACTTCCCTATCTCGTTCAACTACGGACATTTGCACCACAATTCAGGGATTATTCAAGGAGAGGACGCCAATTACTCAAGGAAAATTGCATACTCAGCGGCGGGGGAATCCCAACCGGAAGGTTACACTGGACATTAGTCATCATCATCCCCCTAGGGCGACTCAGTCGCCGGGAGTACCCCTCCTTAACCCAGACCAGTTCATTTTACAGCTTCAGGGTGCAGCACAAACATTATTGGGATCATCAACGGTCAGGGGACCGGCGCACACCAAGACATTGGGGACAGTCGCCACTTAGGCACCAGTCGCCCCCAGTTTGCCAAACTCAGGCACGACGTCATTCACCGGACCGACGTGTGACGCCAGTGGTCGGGAATCGACATCAGTCACCACAACATCAACCTCGTCAAGGAACCCACTCAAATTACCGGACTACGGATAAGCCTGGTTATATGAAAGCTAGAAGCCCCTCCGACAACAGGGACTCCAATCCTAGAAGACGAAGTAAATCGCGAGACAGATCCCCCCAACCGCGGCGATCACGCTCGAAGGACGGTCCTTCCCGGCCTTCACGTAAAAGAAGGAGGACGAACAGCAGTGGCAGCTCAACATCCTCCTCAGACGGGAGCGACGACAAGCCCGACGACACAGACTTATCCAGGCAGAAGCTATTCGAACAACGGGCCAAAAAAGTGAGGCATTACCTACCATCAACCTTATTCCGGGCTAGACCGGACACCTCGCCAGGGAATCCCGACGACCCTCCCAAGGCATCATTCGCCAGGATGGAAGATCGGACAACTGAATTTATTATGCTGCCGCAGTCGGCCATGCTTCACCGATCACTTCTGGATACTGGAGGCCAACTGCGAGACGGCGGAAAGCCAATTGTTACAGGAAAGGACCTGGAACGACACGACCCAAGTAAACTGGAATTTTTTTTCGGATCTTTTTTCGGCAACCACAAGGCCCCACCCAGGGCCAAAAACTAAACCACCTTAAAGGAGGCCGAATACTTGGCGGAATCAGCATCGATGGAATTTGACTCATGCCTCCCGAAACCAAAGTCCATTCAAATCCCGCTCAAACAGTATGAACAGTATGAACAGTATGAAGCGGAGGAAAGGCTCATTCGAATTGGCACGCTGGCAGCCTCCCACGCGGAACTGACAGCGTCATCAGCTCTAGCAGCCCTCCAATCATTCCTTCGCACACCAGTAGCTAACCAAGAACAAAAGATGCTCTCGGACTGTGCGGATCTTTTGAAACAGGCCATTGAATACCAGGCTCATTCTACCAGGGTTCCAAACATAAGAAAGGAAAAAATGGCAACGGACAACGGGATAACGACTACTGCCCAAGAACAGTTCGTTCTCCCAACAACGAGGCAAGAATGGAAGAGGGAAGGGCAACGGACAGTGACATCAGGAATCGACTGCCTGCACCCCTTCGCCGACAGGTGGGGCAGGCTACACTTCCACCTCGACACATGGGAAACGGTGACGGACGACCCCTTCGTACTGTCCATAATAAGAAGCCACCATTCAAAACAATCCCCAGACTGTCGAAAGAAGCACCAAAGTGGATGATGCAAAGAAGGGACAGAGAACTGGAGGAGGAAGTCGAAACTCTGCTGGAGAAAGGGGCCATCCGACAGGTTCCAGTGGGGGAAAAGGGATTCTTCAGCCCTGCCAGAGTCATCGACAAGAAATCCAGCGGACACAGGGTGATCTTCAACTTGCGCCGTTTGAACCAGTTTATCGACAAACAGCATTTCAAAATGGAGAGTCTCAGATCCATCCGAGAAGCAATTCAGGAGGGCGACCTCTCGACATCGCTGGATTTAGAGGACGCCTACCTGCACGTACCTCTACAACCGTCGGCGTACAAATTTTTCAAATTTGATTTCAACAACAAGGCCTACCAGTTCGTAGTTATTCCGTTCGGCCTATGCACAGCGCCCCATGTATTATCCTCCATCCTCAAACCGAGGTTCTAAGTTTTCTCCACCGAAAGCATATCCGGGTCCACAGCTACCTCGACGACTGGCTCATCCGAGGCAGATCAACGACGGAGCTACAGGAACACACCACCCTCACCAGCACACTCGTGACGCAGCTGAGCTTCGGGATCAACCTGAGGAAGTCCCGAACGGATCCAAGCCGTTGCTTCCCGTTCCTAGGAGCGTTCTTTCGGACGACCCCCTTCACGGTACGACCCTCGGACGAGAGAATCCTAGCAGTGGCACTAGCAATCCAAGAAATCTGCAGTCGATTTCAGCAAGGGACCTCAACAAGATCATAGGGATGATCGATTCCATGGCGGACTTGGTACCATGCGGACTATGGAGGGCAAGGGGCCTCCATTGGTTCCGGAAATGTTCCCCCTAGAGAACTTCCCACGACAGGACGCCCTATGGTGGGGGGAGACAGCCAACCTCATATCTGGCATCCCGATCCACCCGGGGAGCCCGAGGACCTGTCTGTACACGGACGCCTCACTGTCAGGATGGGGAGCCCACATGGGGGACCACCAACTGGCAGGAACATGGAACCTTCAAGAACAATCGTTGCACATCAACAATTTGGAACTGAGAGCTGTCCGCCGAGCACTGGAACAGTGGGGACCGGCATTACAAGGAGAAACGATCCGGGTGTTCTCCGACAATACATCCACGGTAGCATACACCAGGAGGGGAGGAGGGACCCATTCAGAGCCACTCCACCTAGAGGTGTCCAGCATCTTCAAACTCTGCATGGAATTCAACGTGACCCTCTTGCCTCGACACATCGCGGGAAAGACAAACGTGATAGCAGACCAACTGTCAAGACAGGCCAAAACGGCACCGGCGGAATGGTCCCTATATCGCCGGGTGTGGCAGGCAGTGTTCCAACAATGGGGAAAACCAGAACTCTTTGCGACGTTCCTCAATACCCAACTTCCTCAGTTCGTATTGCCATTCCCAGACGACAAAGCTTGGGGCACAGATGCACTGAGCATGAACTGGAACGGACTCACAGCCTACCTGTTGTCGATGATAATTGGTGACAGGGACGGGGGGCGTTAAGTTGTAGCGATTTGGTTTAATTTCGAGGGGGGTGGGGCGTGAGTTTTAGTTTTCTAGCGCAGAGGTCCCAGGTCCAACGCTACGAATCCTTTGGAGAGGGAGCGTATTAGTTTCAACTGAAATAAAGAACGAAGCAAGGTCAACACCTAATAGATAGGTATTCATAAATCATACCAAGGCGTGGTTCAGTTTTGCAAAAGCATCGGGCGACATTTATTGTGGGTGAAGAGCTGGAGTGCACTAAAATCTTACAATTGAATATCCTCAAAACTGATTATGGACTGGTAATTCGTGGTTGACATTGACATTATTAGAGGTTGAATACGAATAAGAGCTGCTAAATATTAAGGAAATTATGAGGGTGTCCAGAAGTTAAGGTCTGAGGGCGAACCGCTATTGCGTATTTTTACGGACAAGTCAGCAGGGAAGCCCAGCTAAGAAAATCTGCTTCTGACGTTAGCCAATATCGAAACCCAACAACGGCATACGAGATTTCTTGAGTGAGCAACTATAAATGTAGCACTACGGCGCAATAGCCAACATCTCGTAACGGGGCCAAGGTTATCAAAGAAGGTCACTGGTAAAAAGGCAAATCTATCGACCTCGTTATAAGATAAACCCTGTAGACACTACAAATAATTGAGAATGGAAAACAGATTAGCTATCAGCATGTAATCGTACAATTAATACCTCATCCCTGTATTGGCGTAGGTCCTCGTGGTAATTATAAGGGATAAATAAACTCGCCATAGAGTAATCACGATGCCCCGTTGAATTAGATATGGCACCTTGTTACAGTAACACCGCCATAATTTGTCCCGAGGCGTCAACAAAGCGATTCCAGCAAGAAAATGGTAACATACGAGGCAACGGTTTAAAGAGTAGCAAATTCTTTTTACCTTAAGCAGTAAGGCAGCAGAACGTGTAGAGAGGCCATCATAGCTGAACAGATTTGCGTTAGGACACAGCATACAAGATTCCTTTCCTCATTTTGGCAACCCACGACGGTGATCAAACGTAGTGTGTCGATCAAATCAGGCGGATGAGAAGTGACGTCAGACCAGCTGACGTCTGTCTCAAGACAAATGGTGACGTCTGATCGCTTCAGACGAACCAGGAACACACGTAGCATGGGGCGAATCGAGTTTAAGTAAAAAAAGAAGATTAGCACACGTGACCAACTAGAACAGGAAAGGAACAAAATAAGGGAAAGACACGCATGCTGTTCAACTATTTTAGTAATTAAATTTACTTAATGTTTATTAATTAGGGTTTAAGCGTTCCTGAAATACGTGAATCATAAAATAACAAAATTTATGGCACGCCATGACTCAAGGCCAACAGAGATACTAACCTTATTAGACAGCATCAGAGAGGGGTTCTCCAGCCCTCAACCACACAAACGGAGGAGGCGAACAAGCTAGAGCAAACGGGAGCGCCGACACTGTTCCCTCCGTTCAACATGATTCAGCAGGCCCTGAACAAGATACGATCGTCAAAGGGCTCCTTCATCCTAATCGCACCTTACTGGACGGCGGCAGGATGGTTCATGGATCTGATGGAGATGGCTCGCGAGGCACCGATATCCCTCCCGGTCACGCCGGCACTCCTATCGCAACATGCAGGGAAGACACTTCACCCGGACCCAGCTAAGTTTCAGCTTCACGCCTGGAAACTGAGGAAGAAGTTGGGATCGGGCAGATTCACGGGAGAAGTCGTCGACAAGCTCGTACAATGTCTACGTGAATCAACAAACAAGGTCTATAACACAAAATAAAAAAGGTGGTACACCTGGTCCTCGGAGATGAATGTAGACCCATGCGATCCTGCCGTAACGGACATCACGAAATTTTTAGTGATACTCTTTGATCAAGGTCTGTCCGTCACCTGTATTAAAGGATACAGAGCAGCAATCAACTCTGTGCTATCATTCTACGGGCGACGAGACATCGTGAAAAACTACGTCATCTCCCGCCTGATGCGATCATTTGGGAAACTGAGACCCCGAGTTAAGAATCTCCACCCTGGCTGGAATCTACCTCTAGTTCTCTTCTACTTATCAAGGCCACCATTCGAGCCATTGGGGAAGTTCCCCCTGTTAGCCCTCACTCAAAAAACTGTCATCCTGGTAGCAATGGCAACTGCGGGCAGACAGAGTGAGGTAGCAGCTTTTTCCAGGAACAAGGCGTGCCTACGCTTCACGAAGGGCTGGTCCCAAGTCACGCTGATGTGCAAACCCAAGTTCCGTGCGAAGACGCAGAAACCGCACGAGACCTCAAAATCAATCACGATTGAAGCTCTCGGGCCCATCCTGGGAAGTAGGAACTTGGAACGCACTCACTGCCCAATAAGGGCACTGAAGTACTACCTGGACAAGACTGCGGAACTGAATAGCACGGACGAGACAGTACACGTCCCGTTGTTCCTTGCAATCGACCCGACAACCCAGCAAGCCACCGTGAAGATACGCCTCACACCAGCCAAGATAGCACAGTGGATTGTCAGCACAAGTCGTAAAGCCTACGAATCATCAGAGGATTGCGTGGACATCCCAGCGGACATTCGAGCTCATGAGTTCAGAGCGCTGTCCGCATCTTGGGCATTTGTGGCCGGGATTCCTATACAGGACATCTCAGCAGCATGCACGTGGCGGCACAAAAACGTGTTCAGCAGCCACTACTTCCGAAACGTCGGTGAGATCGACAGCATCAACCGACTGGGTCCAGTCGCCTTGGCAGGCGCTAGCGGCTGAGGCAACTTCCCGTAGATCGTCTGAACATAAGGTTAGTACCCTTTTTAGATCCCATGCTACCCCAGCAGGCTTGACCCACCTCCTATTGGACGAAGTCAGCTATAAAATAAGGTGAGTATTTTTGGAAGATGTAAAAACAACAATTTTAAACGTAAAAATGGTTTTTACTATCCTAAAATAATCACCTGTACACAAACCCGCCCTCCGGCCCCGCTCAAGCCAGTAGGGAGAGGAACGAAAAAAGTGACAATGAAGGCCACCTGGCGCTGGGATCGCACGCGCGATGCGCCCGGGGGCAGGCTGGGGGTAGCATGTGAAAATCTCGTTAGTCATGGGCAGGTAAAAAGCAAACATGCTCCGATAAGCTATAAAATAAGGTGAGTATTTTAGGATAGTAAAAACCATTTTTTCGTTTAAAATTGTTGTTTTTCATCTGCAACTCGCCAGCTTGCAACACGGAGGACTACTTCATCGTTTCAGCACCTTCTGGATTTACCATCCCGTCCCTCACCGTGCTCTGTTCCCTCTCGTTCCGCCTTAACAGCAGCACAGCTTTCTCAAGAATAAGTCTATTCCGTCATGGATTTAGCAAGGCTAGATTTCAAGCGCAGTTCATTCTCCGATCCTCCGGTTCCCTCTGCTAACTTTGGGGACCCAGGTCCTTCCCAGCATCCTAGTTCTGATTCACCAGCAGCCCTGCTTTCCGCACCAATTCCGGAATTTACGACACAGCGTTCCCCCTTTAGGAATGATCAGACTTCTCTTCAATTCGCTACCCTCTGTGCAAGTTTCTGCGCAACCGCCATCATGTATATGTTTGCGCAATCCAACGTATCTCATCTTTCTTCCTCAACTCGCATCCAACGGCGTTGTGCTGTTCCTCCATTCTACAGTTAAAATTAACACCTTCAGGTACACTGCTATCAGTAACAAGGCAAACCAATAATGGAACCAGCACGCTCCTTTCTCTGCCAAACGCCGATCCGCTTCTCCCCGTCCTCTTCTTGGAACATGCCCGCATCTGGTGCTAAAACACAGATTCCGTCTTCTGTCTGCCTCACTGTTCCCTTGTCTTCTTCTACGACGCTCCGTCGGTTCCTGCCCCTCATCATCCTCTTGGAACGATTTCTTCATCTTCTGGGTGAAAGAAGCTGACACTCCATCTCGGACTCCCACCTTCCTTGCACCAGCGGTTCCTTGTGATCCTCCAGCAGGTCGGCCCTCGGGAGAACAGTTCCAAGCTGTCGTGCTTCCTGCTCCTATGATATTTTCGCCTCCCAGCCCTTTCACACCTCACCAGATTAACCCTTGGTCCTCGTTTTTCTGTTCGAATCAACTAACACATTCCTAAACGTTGCCGTTCCTGGCCATGTGTTGAAAACAACTTTCCATCTTCTCCCAAGGACCTCGTCGTCTTAACCCGGTTCCAGGTCACCCCTTCTATTACAAGATTGCGTTAGGGCACCTTTCCCGTCATAGTCATCTACGATCTGGCCCCTCCCCGTCCTCACGGACCTATCTTCGGTCTTGCTTCCGGTATATCACCGAGCCAAACAGCTGCTCATATTTTCCAGCAAGGATACCTCGGAACGTAACAACTTTCTGAAATACCACTACACCACCTCGGTTCCTTCCGGTCCGAGTCTGCATCCTTTCTAATACTGGATTAGGTTAAAATAGTTTTTGTTGCCCTCTTCTCTATTAATAATAATGACACACGTTTGTTACTGTATGTCCCTACAACGATCCTTAAGGGTTCCAGTCACCCATTGGCGGCTGTTTCTCCTTTACCCTGGAACCTGCTTGCGACCGTTTCTTTGGTGGAACCTTCTGCATCCAGTCCGTTCAGTTCACAACCGATTCCTCAATGCACTTACAACCAACCGGTTTACACAACAAACCCTTCAAGACCTATAGGAACATCTTTCACCCCTGTTAATCAGTTGCCTTCAGGTTCGTTGAGTCCAGTTGACTTCAGGGTAGCCAGTCCGTAGCCAGGGCGCCCGTCACCAAGGCCCGCCTCCGGTGATAAAGTCTGTTAAGTGCATTAAAAATAGGTAACGGAGATTTTCGAAAGCAATCAAAAACATAATCTTTACAGCAAGGCTGGTTAAAGATAGTTTTTGTTGCCCAACCGAAAATATACGTTACCTGTTTTTACAACAGGTGACCTGCCCTTCCTCCCCTCTCGAGTGGCCTTGGAAACGATTGAGAGGACTATAAGAGATGAGGATTGAAGCTGTGCCAGCGTTTATATAGGGAGAACTGCGTCTGCACATGCGCAGTGAAATAACTATGGGACTGGCGGGGAAGCAAACTTTCTTTCTTTTCAGGTAATGTATATTTTCGGTTGGGCAACAAAAACTATCTTTAACCAGCCTTGCTGTAAAGATTGTTTTTCTACGAAACATACACGCATTCCCTGGGAATTTAGTTGGGCTTCCGTACAAAACATAGTTCCCCAATAGTTAGGCCTCCCCTTACAGTATTAGCTGGATTACCCTATAAAATGTAAAAACTTCCCCTGCATAACATAAAAGCTCCTCCTAAAATAAAGCTTGCCTGCAAAGCATAAAATCTTGGCCATTATTGCTAGCTATTGTTCAAAACATACAACCTATCTCTCTGTGATAATTTAGATTTCCCTGCAATATGAAAGCATTACCTTCTCTGTGAAGCTTCTGTGTTTCATGTTTTGATGGGACCATTTCCTTGGTTTGGTAGAACACTAAAATGTTGGCTGTTTGCATTGGTCATTCTTTGTTGACAGACCCGAAGGCAGAAGTGGGTGCGACGTGCGACCATGTCGCAGATAATCTGGCACAGTCGTAGACAAAACGTGCCATTTTGACCAAAATTCTGCCGTTTCGCCAATTTTTGACCGATTTGGACATTCCAATACACCATTTTAATCGTCTCGACGAGACCCTTCCGTTGGTAGAAGAGCCAGATCAATACAATAAAGCATTGAAAAGTTATTAAAAAAAAAACCCAATAAATATACACGTAGCCATACGAAGATTAGCTGCAGACAATTTTTCCCTGAGAATTGGTGTCGCAGACAGTGGCAGAAAATTCTGCTTTGGGGTTGACAGATATTCGCGTCTGGGCTAACTGCAACGTCGATAAAACTTCAAGTCGATTTTGTCATTGATTAATGGAAAAAAACGACAATTTTAACTTGATTAAAATTAGTTTTTACTATCCTAAAATACTTACCTCTAGTATGTGCTAAAATCGTTTTCGATTTGCTTTTCTACCCGATTTTTTAAACCCCTTAAAAGTTTAAAACACCTGCAACACTTGCAATGCAATGAGGTTAGCCTATCTGCCACTTGGTGCGCAACAATCGTTGCCTCCAACAAGCCAGCGCCAGCCCAACAATGACACTTCGTTTTCCGGAACCCACAACTCAACTTATCCAGGGTTCGGCGAAGCGGGGAGGCTGGGCGGGTCCTACTAGAGGTAAGTATTTTAGGATAGTAAAAACTAATTTTAATCAAGTTAAAATTGTCGTTTCTTACTATCTGTAAAATACTAACCTCTAGTATGTGCTGAATTTGTCCAATAGGCCGGTGGGACAGCAGGACCCCTGCTAACTCTCGTTGCATTGCACTCCACACCAACAATACAGTACACATCACACATTAAACACTGCCAGCAACAAACCTTTACCCATCTCAGCACTTGTCTCGGGCGAGGTCCTCAGCCATGGACTGCGATCCACCACTGGTATTGCCACCGGGCAACAGTGATGACAACTGTCCATCTTTCCACTGTGTACTGTCCACTGTGTACAACGTGCATATCCCCACAAC
Organism: Lithobius niger; assembly: GCA_023313725.1. NCBI lineage: Eukaryota > Metazoa > Arthropoda > Chilopoda > Lithobiomorpha > Lithobiidae > Lithobius > Lithobius niger. The sequence continues at coordinate 39,664 of JAHWFP010051911.1, read as the reverse complement.
TTCTTCACCAGGAAAAGGTTCATGTGGGCCAACCCCTCAACACTCCTCGTGTCAGGTTGGAAACTCTCCAGTATGCACTTTAACAGGAAGCCTTCCACCATTGCAACACCAAACACTGCCTCGTGACGTGTCGCCTGAACTTCACTGCCTTTGCCCACCTTCTTTCTCCCATTTAGAGAAAGTTCCAGTGGGCATGATGAAACTACAACACTCCTTGTGTTGTGTCATCTCATTTCCACTGTGTACACAAACTCCACTCACTCCCCAACAACGCTTCTAGCCGCCACTTGGGGATGCTCCAGACCACTCCCACTCGCCGTATCTGTATCACAAAGATAATGGGCGATGAAAGTGTTCTTGTTGGTCCAAGAGCTGGCAGCTACCACATCATTAATCGGGGTGCCAGATGAGAAGGCCCAAGACGCAGCCAAAACCCTCAACGCATGGGCCCCTCACATTCGCAGGGATGTCCAGATGGTCCAGTCCGTGCACATACACTCGCGTGATGACCTTACAAATCCATTTCCCTATCTTCGCTGGTGACGGGAAGGGAAGGACACCTCCAGAAGCTCGATCCCATTGCAAAAACTGTGGAGTGAGTGTAGATCCTGCTCGTCCCGAACGTCCAGACTGCTCCGTCAAATTGGTCCTAAGAAAAGGTGGAGAGCCCGGACCGAGCCTTGGGTCCACTCCATACCCCCTAGATCAACCACTGTCTTCAATGCCTTAATCACCAAAGGCATGGGGGCCACATCTGGTGTTTGATTCTTCACAAGGAAGTCAAGGAAGGAAGGAAGGAAGGAAGGATGAATGTTCTTGCCATCTCTCACCAGAGCAGCTAGCTCGCTCAGCCGAGCCGCCAGAGCCACCAAGAAAAAGGGTCCTAAGGCGCCAACTCCAGACCGGCTAACACCAAGGGCAAGCTCCATTTGGGGAACAACTGTTAGGCCTCGGTGTTGCATTCACAAACGCCCGGACCTGGTGTGAACCATATTCACTGGCCATCTCTCACCAGAGCAGCCAGCTCGCTCTGCCGAGCTGCCGAAGCCAGAGCCACCGAGAATAGGGTCTACTGCGATAACAGGAGCAACGAAGCCGAACAAAGAGGTTCGTAAGGTGCCAATTCCAAACTAGCCAACACCAACAGTAAGTTCCATCTGGGAAACAATTGCTTAATCCTTGGTCGTGCATTTACAAAGGCCCGAACCAGCCGTGATACATGTTCACTGGTCACCAGCTTCTTCCTTCCCAATGCCGACAAGACGGAGTTGATGGCCGAACGATACCCCTTAATGGCCGTCGGGGACAAGCCTTTGACAAATCGTTCTTCCAGGAAAGATGACAAAGCGGCTTCGGTTGGGCCCGTCGGATCAATTTCCACCTTCCGGCACCAGAAAAACCCAATTTTCCACCGGGCGTCGTAGTTTTTCCTCGTTGAAGAACGCAGGCAACCCAACATCCGCTCCGAAAGGTTTTTTCAAGTGGGACGACAAAGCGGCTTCTGTAGGGTCCGTTGGATCACATCCCTTCTTCTAGCACCAGAAACGCCAAACCTTCCACCTGGCCTCACTGTTCTTCCTTGTCGAAGAATGGCGGCAACCCTACATCCCCTCCGAGGCCTCAGTGGTAAAACCCTCACCTTCCAAATTCCTTACCACAGTCTCCACCCGTGAACTCGGGACAAGGGTGGGTCGCGCACCTCAGTGCTGGGTCAGGATGGAGTAGAGGAAGTGGGTCCTCCTTCGACAGTTCCACTAAGTAAGGAAACCATGACGCAGCTGGTCAGAGTGGTGCCACCAAAATGTATTCTCCCGGGAACTTGCGAAGATTGTTCCAAGATGCCTGCAGAAGCGCGAACGGGGGGAACAGGTAGCTGACAGGCCTGCTCAGTCGATGGAGAGAGCGTCCGTGGCCCACATCGTCGAGTCCGGAAACGGCGAGACAAAGTGTGGGAGTTGGCAGTTGTAGCATGCCGCAAACAGGCCCACCCAGGCTTCCCCCCCCCCGTCAATAACGAGCTCTGGCACAGGCTGGGATCGAATCTTCATTCCGTTGTGTGAGTTCTCTGACGTGACAACTCGTCTGCTAGATTATGGAGCTTCCCTGCTACATGATGCAGACGCAGGTTGAGATGCAGGGCTTCGTGCAGTCGAAACAGCAGGGAGGTCTCTTCCATCATCAACCAAGAACAAGTCCCTCCTCCTATCATGACGTGAGCCACCGCCGTTGTGTTGTGCATCATAGCCATCCCCGCCTATCACGTTCTTCCCACGCAAACTCTTTCCTTGACCTGGACCGCCAGACGTTTTGCTCGCTTCTCCAGAACATTGATATGTAACTGGCATTCCTCATCTGACCCCACTCCCGCCGTCATGAGACCCTCGAAGTACGCCCCCCAGCCTGTGGAGGATGCGTCCGTGAAGAGAAGTCCAAACGGCGTTGGGTCCTGAATGGGCACTCCCCGGCAGGTGTTGAAGGGATCACCCTACCACAGAACTGTTAACTGTCCAGAGAAAACACATCCCACCAGGACGACCAGGTTATCATTCATGGTTCCTGAACAAATGCATCGGCCTGACCTTCCATTCCCCGAAAGGAACCAGCTCAGCGCAGGAATCGACGACACCTGTTACTGACACCAGGTCCACTGACGTAATCTCGGTGGCTAGCTGCAACCTTTCCATCCGATCCAGTAACCTCTCTACCTGTTCCTGCGATGGCCAACCCGTGAACTCGACCGTATCGAACTGAGCGCCGCGGAACACAAACTGCCTGCACGGCACCAGCCCGGGCATTTCCAACTGGACGCCTAGACCCAGAACCTTGAAGACACGTGCCCAATTGCCACCTGAGTACTTCCTCTGAGTGATGGCGGAGCAACCAAACGCTGATATAGGCATGGGCTACAATTTCCAAACAATGTAGAAACCCCCAATCCAGGCAAAGCACTTCCGTGAAGACATGAGATCCGGTTGCAATCCCAAAAGGTAGGACACGAAACTGGTACGATTGACCTCCTACAAAAAGGCGAAACAGATGCCGAATCCCCTGGTGCAATGGACCATGCATGCATGCATCCTCGAAATAGATGGCAATTGTAACAACGGTTGGCTGCATCGCTTCTCTGACCGACCGAATCGCCTCCATCTTGAAAACGCTGCTTCTCTAGATGTTGGTTCAGCTTTCAGAGGCTGGAGTAAGCGGTCGTTCAGACACAAAAAACGGCGAATGTTCTTTGCCTACAGCGAACAGAGTGAGCACGCCGTCAGTGATGACCTCCCAGTTGTCCACATGGGGACGCAACCTCCCCCCCCCAACCCGCTAGAGAGAAATGGAGGAAGGTGAGGGGGGGGGGGCATCCATACCGGCTCCTGGGGGGACGACCCCGAGAGGCACCCATCCACGATGTGAGAATCCACGGAAAACGTCCCCTGCCTTGAAAAGGGGGGTGACCTCTGGAACGTGCAACGTGCTGCTGTGACGTGGAGAAATCCGTGCACCGTGCATTGTGGAAAACGCTTGCAGGCATGAACCTGAGAACGAGGGAGGATGTGTTCTCTGCTCAAACACAAAATGCCGTGCAGTGTTAGCAAATTTTCGGTCCCTTGGAAGGGAATCGACGTTCTAATGGTTTCAAACCTAGATGTAAGCCGAACACCACCATTACCTCACAGTACGGCGTCTGGACCTCAGACAAGAATGAAAAATCCCCCACCCGAGCAATGCCGCCGGGGCTTGCAAAGTACGGGGGTAGGGGGGGGGAGAGAGACTCGATGCAAGTAGACAAAAAAGTTGACCTGACATTGCAAAAGTGGACAACTCCGTTTTCCAAGTTAGCAGTCACTCGACGTTGTTCTAAGACAAGACCTGAATTTAATTTCAACTCAAAGAGATGAACCGAGTTTCTATTCACAATGAGTTAATGGTTCCAACCCAGCCACACGCCAGGAGCGAGGTCGGGGGAGGGGGGGGGGGGCATCCTGGTCAACCTCCTACAGAATCTTGCGTCTTTGAAGTTGAGAAATAAAACAGCAGAAAACTTAGCCAGCAAAAGGCGACAAAAGGGTTCGTTCTGCAGATTCCTGATTTCCATTCCAAAACTCCACGTTTTACTAATAGGCCTCACACTGTACAACAAAGGCTGTAGTGCAACCGTAGTAAAATGCCCTTATCCAGCCACAGACTCTCATACAAAATTCAGTGTCAGTAACGAGCAAGGAATTTTAAAATTAAAATAAAAAATAAAAATTCCTTCAGATCTGTTGAAGTCTGAGTACGGCATTTTTCGGCGCCGATCAGACTTGTGCACCACTCGGGGCTCCGTGGTGTTCGCCACGTTCTGATTGTGGGTCTTTTCCCCTCTATGGGAACTCAACATAGTGGCTGAGACTCGTTTTTGGCGTTTTCTCTGCCACGAGACATTTTAGGGCTAACTCCCTCCTTGGAGTTATCAATTTTTGTTGCATGCCCTTCACACTTCCTTCTTGCAAGGAATTTACAAGCCACGAATTAACCATCAAGGAATTTAAAGTTAAATTAAAAATCCTTAACGAAATTAAAAGAAATGCAAAATTTGGAAGGCGTTTCCAATGCAGCGACCGCTTGATCAAATGAAAGCATCACCGTAAAAAACCGCACGATACGGCCAATGTGAAGAACCAGACACGGCCATGCACCGGCCTGTCAACTCGCAATGGCGATGGCCGGCCACAGCCCGTGACGAGAGCCGGGAAGTGTAACCAGGATGTGGCCAAGGACTAACAAAGTTGCAACGTGAACTCCACGTGGCTAACAAGGAACGCTGACGAAAGTGGCGATTGGTGGGTAACGAGTGGCGATTGGTGGTTAACAAGTGGCGATTGGTGGTTAACAAGTGGCGATTGGTGGTTAACGAGTGGCGGGTAACGGGTGGCGATTGGCGGTTAATGAGTGGCGAGTTTCCTTCCAGGCACAACGCACCGCCCATCAGTACGCATCTAGTGCGATTCGCCGGCGATGAGGATCTGTTGAAGTCTGAGTACGGCGTTTTTCGGCGCCTATCAGACTTGTGCACCACTCGGGGCTTCGTGGTGTTCGCCACGCCCCGAGTGTGGGTCTTTTTTCCCTCTATGGGAATTCAACATAGTGGCTGAGACTCGTTTTTGGCGTTTTCTCCGCCACGAGACTTTTTGGGGCTAACTCCCTCCTTGGAGTTTTCAATTTTTTGTTGCATTTCCCTCACACTTCCATCTTGCAACATTGCCCCGCACTAACAGCTCCGGTTCAGACACGACCGTCTGCTGTAGTGCAGCCACAGACCCAGTGCCAACAGCCTCATTTTTTCAACTCACCACAGGCAGCTTCCCAGCAACAACAGTTTCGGTTTCGCAAACGAAGCTCCTCCTCCGCGACGATAGATGGCAGCACTCGCCTGGCAACCGATGGCACGACCATGGAGGAAAGAAAAGAGCACGATTGGCGTTTGGCGGTTGCCATCTGCGCAAAAAACGCCACCATCTGCTCCTGCAGCACGGCAAACTTTCAGCACAAATCCAATCAAATCAAAAATTCATTTTATGCCTCACGAACTGCAAACATCTCAAATTACCAGGGTCAACTGGAGATTTGGACAGCAAGGAAGACAGCCCGGCGATGAAGAAGCATTCCCGGCTCCAACCACATTAGGCCTAACGGAAGCGTCCGTACACCAAGCCAAACAAAACCATTGCCTAACTAGATTACACCAGGCCTTGCCATGGGAACATTGAACGAGGGATACTTTAGCCGTCTCCGTAGGTTCGCCATCTACCGACAGAAAGCGGCACTAGATACTGGTGATAAGCATAGTAACGAAGTGTTTGAAGCAGGTTTGTAAGAAGAGAAAACGTAATAAATCTAAATTTAAACACTGCCTTCGTACGTTTGAGCACGATTGAAAGAACAAGGAATTATTTACGTGATAATGCATGTTCGTATTTAGAAAAGCAAAAAGGGAGCTTCCATAAATTACGTATTGCTGGCAGGTGAGGAGGGTGGGGATGAATAGGCAGAGTCTCTGTCGCGGTACGAAATGTTGCAAGGTGGAAGGAAGGGGTAAAAAAGGGATAAATTGCAAGTGAGAGGGATAAAATACGGTTTGTTACGTAACGAACTGCTAGGCTTAATGAACAAACTGTCATAATCGTACCGTTTCAACATTCAACATCTAATAAAAACAAACTCTCCTCACAGCGTCTGCCAATTATTCAGGGGGCCACGCGTTGGGGGGGGGGGGGGGGGGTTTTGCGCGCCCTGGCCCCCGTCCCCCCCCCCCCCCCCCCCCCCCCTCAAGAAAAAAAATTGTAGGCACGGCCCTAGAGCTATTGTGCGGCCACCTAGCCTAAATGAAAAAAAAAATTCAGGTATCGTCATGTGGCCGGAAATTAATCATGGGTATTCGGAACAATTTATTATTTTTTTGTCTAGATAGTGGTACGTTGGCTTTCACTGCTGCTTCCTGCCACCAAGACAGTTTTTAATTTTCAATTTTGTTACTAGAATGTCACTTCTCTAGTATACAAATATTCGTAAATCTATTCAAATCTATTATGTAACCTCTCGGCAGCATAATACACCGTTAAATTTTAATTTCGTCAGTGGTTATCATCAAGAATAAACCTCCGTCAATTCTTGATACCATTCGTTTACTGCAGTGAAAATTAAATTATTACAACAAAAGATTCATAGAATTTATACAGTTGTGGTTTCTATTTTTTACCCATAATTTTAAATTCTGTTACTCGGACAACATTTTACAGCCTTTAAATAACCTCAAACATCCCGTATTTAAAATAACAACGTTAAAAATACTGTATTTTGCAAACACCTGCAGTTTCAACGTTAAAATCTACCGCCGCTGACATCGAAAGCATTCAGGGTATTATGATATCTCCCTCGTGCTGATTGTGGACTAACCCATTCTGTCCCCTTATTCTGTCTCCTTATTTTGTGTTCGATTCGTGCCTAGTCTGTTCGATTCGTCTTCTAGCATTCGCCACCATACGACAAGGCGGCGAACTAAACGGCCGCAACAATTAGGCTAGTACAGCGCTTCTATGAGTTGGCCTGGTACACAAGAGATCACGTCGGCAACGACAAAACACAAGTGGGGCATTTAGGTTAGTAATAAAAATTACGACAACGTTCAAGCGGTGTTTTAGATCCAGAAGGAGACTCAATCGAACCTATATGTATAATTTTTTTCTTTTTTTCTCTTTTTTTCGAAAAACACGCGACATCGGACCAATTTCAACCATTTGTGCAGCACTTCTAACACCTAACTTTCGTCCCAAAATCCACCAAAAACCGGTAAAACTACATGGCCACCACTGGCAACCGCAGGGTGAATGTCCTGAGGGTTTAATTCTTCATTATTTTCACACGAACACTCGGGAAAATCCCCCGACTCGAACAAAATGAAATCTCGGGCAAGGAACACGAAACGCCGGATTCCCTGGCGAAAAGCAAAAAAGAACAGAGCAAACATTACACACGTCTGCCTCGTCCCATACCCGAAAACGAAGTGTCATTGTTGGGCTGGCGCTGGCTTGTTGGAGGCAACGATTGTTGCGCACCAAGTGGCAGATAGGCTAACCTCATTGCATTGCAAGGGTTGCAGGTGTTTTAAACTTTTAAGGGGTTTAAAAAATCGGGTAGAAAAGCAAATCGAAAACGATTTTAGCACATACTAGAGGTTAGTATTTTACAGATAGTAAGAAATTCAATATCTATACCACAAAATACTCTTTCATACAAAGTGAAGTGCTATAAATAAACCTTGAAAGAGTGCAACAATACTGTAGCAATACGTAATGGCACAATATTTTTTCTAAACAGTGCTGACAATAATATTGTGGTATAAAATGAGGCACAGCATGATTGCACTAATTTTTAAGTTTCTTCGGAAGATTTTCAATGAAGGAAAATTGTTTTCGTATGGTGTAGAACTAAGTCTCTTAAATTGATGTTATAAAAATAAAAAAAACTACTGCAAATCAATTTTCAGAATCTTACTGGAGGCGCAGGAAAAGGTATCCACTGTACAGATGTAACAAATGCAAGTCGTACGATGCTCATGAACATTGAAAGCCTTCAGTGGGATCCTGAGTTGTGCAAGTATGATTATTTTATGCTGTCTTCACCTCTACTTTGTAGGCCTACTAGATAGTAATTCTGTTAGAAGATTGATCCATTTGTTGCCAAGATTTTTTTTAATTTTCTTTTGTTGTATGCGATTTTAAGTTTGTTTTTTTGCAGTTGGTTGCAGTATCTTAACATTGCTCATCCCACATATTTTATGCAATTAACAGAAATACAGATAGATTTTTCTCATTGTGGGGACAATATAATCCAAAAGGTTGCAGATGCAGAAAAACTGATTGATGCACACCTTTGGGCATAAAAAAATTATTGTTTTCGTTATACTGGGGCTTTATATAATGCCACTCAACTATGTGCTCTTTGCCTTCTTCCTTCCTTCTTCAGTAACTGTGTTCTTGTTTACAACAATGAAAAAGTTTTGCATTGTTGTGAGGCCACTTGAACTTTGATACAATGCGATCATTTTTTTATGCCCAAAGCTGTACCTGAAAGAGCAAAGGAAAATAGTAATGTTTAGGCTCACGTTGATCCAGGAATGCGAATGCAGCGACACTTGCCGAACGGCCAGCAGGCACAAAGTTAACTGGAACGTAGGTTGGATAGCCCTTGTACCTTGGCTCACCATATGCTGATTTCTGCTGCCATTGCAACCGATATTTGTGAACATAGCTTGGAGACACCTTTGAAGGTCATTGACTTGTCTCTTTAAATATTAGCGACAAAAGAAGAGGTTCTAATTATGAACAAAGGTTGCCTCGGCTACAGAATAAAAATAATTTGTCAAAAATACATAGAATTCCAGCAAAAACTACAGAAGATAACTATTTCAGTTGCCCTGTGTTAACCCGAAAGAACTCCCATTGTCTAACATTCAAAACGGTTAACCCAACATGCATTTAGCTGAATGCCTTCAAATGTGTTGTGCAGTGTTGTTGTGGGAGCATGCTCGGGCCAAATTTGTGAGTAGGGTTTAATTTTCAATGGATTTTCTTTTGTGCAAGTACAGAGTTTCATTCCCTACAAGTGTGCAAAGCTCTTGTGGAGTGTATATCCCGATGTTGAGTTAAATAAATGCACATCAGCATTTAGTTGCTTGTGTTAGTCCAGGTAAAGAAAATTTTAAAAAATGGTATCTGTTACAGAAACCTGAAAAATTAATGAGCGACGAGTTAACAACATGTAATGCATGTTTCTTGGTCTTCACTAGGTTTTCGCTTCATTAAAAAAATCTTGGATGACACTGTATTAAAATATTTATTTGAATACAGAAACTGATCACTTGATTTCCAAACTAAACTGATTTCCAAATCAATTTACTGTAGTGTGAAATTAGCCGATATCAAGTGGATCAAACGCACAACGCAGTCAAATTCTTAGCTAGAGTTTTACATATTAGCACGCAATTGTTTTACTGAAAAATGCCCGAGAAGTGAGTAATTTCATATTAGGCATATTAGGACAAATATAGCTTCAACCTAAAAAAATCCTGTAAAGCTTGAAATTGGTACTGAGGTTCTATTCTGCCCCCTGAAAAACATAGTAAAAGTCCCTACGATTCCCACGACCGGATCATGTTTTTCTTCGAGCACAGAGGGCGTAAATGACGAAAACTTTGATAGTTAGATATCAGATACAGGGCTCGAAATGAGCGGTATCGCATCGCAATTTGCACTACAAATTTAAACTTTAGCGATGCAAAATTAAATAATGTATCGCAGTTTAGCGATGCAACTGTATTAAACGAGACAACAGCGTAGTCATGATCGTGTTGGCTGACAAGGAGAAGCTAATTCCTCCTACTTTATAGGCAGACCTTGCGTCGCATATGCATTCTGGGAAATCATTGGTCCTACCATCACCTTCGGTATTTAGTTGGTGGCACTTTCGTTTCAGACACGGGTTAGAATAGTCTTCGCATCGGATTTTATTCTGTTGTTAATGTTTATTATAGGTCTATTTTTATTAGTTTTTTCTTTCCTATTTACATTTGTTTACATTGTTTGTTACAGTAACCATTTTTGAAATTTTCTGCTTTTGTGTTTTGCTCCAGCCACCTTCCATTTGGAAATTGGCTGTTTGTTTCCCAAATAAAATCGAATGTCATAGTTTCGACCAAGCTTCTGTCCGTGTAGCAGAATAAAAGTTAAACAAAAATGGCAGTTGTTTCAAATAACGTAAAACTTTTTGTATTTTTTTTACTAAATAACTTATTCTTTAAAAGTTGCTAATCATTCTTTCATGACTGCTACGCAAATTTGTATTTTGCATCGCATTTCTGCTATGCAATTTTTCTAAGACAATTCGAGCCCTGCAGATAGCAAGTGGATGTGGACGTCCTGGACAAAAGCACCAAAATTTTTCCACGTGCTATCTGTTGCATGGAGTTGATATTTTTGCTAGATACTACGTCCTCCATGACCATTTTGGCTGCCATCTTAAATTTTGGAAAAGCTTATTCTAGCAATATTCAGCTTGTAGGTACCCTAGGATTAAAATTGTGGGTCTAAATGTATATCTTATGGGTCAAGGAGCACAGCTCTACCATTCACTATTTAAAATATGCTGTGTATAAGGTGGATGGCACTTACAGTACGGTGGCTTGGGGCTGAATTCATTTTCTGTGAAAAGCGTGAAATTTTGTATGGATGTACATGAAGGGTATCTAAAAAAAATAGCTGTTAAAGCAAGTCCCCCCCCCCCCCCCCGAGGTGCCCTTGGGCGGAGGGGATTTGCCCCCAAAACGTTTTTTTGGCTGTAATTCCTTAATAGTCAACAAATTAAAAGCATAATGTGTAGCAAAGACGTTCACCACACAATTCTGGAACAGAAAAGTTGATATACATCTTTTACGTAAAAGCAACCCTTCAACCCCAAGATAGTGTATAAAGTGTAATGCTATACGCCCATTTTAAGGTTAATAGGTAATGGCAGCGGTGAAAGCGTATGGTGATTTTCGAATTCAAAGTGCTATAGCTATCCCAGTAATAGCCCGAAATGAACATGCTTAGAATTTTCTGAAGGGCAAGGATCTATTCTTTCCATCATTCCTAACCAAAATTATTTAACTTAGACAGGGACCGCCCTACGCCCATTTAAAGGCAAAGAGGTAACAGCTTAGCGGCGAAAGCACATGATGATTTTCGAATTCAAAGTGCTCTTGTGAGCCCTCTAATAGCCTGAAGTGGACATGCTTAGGATTTTCTGAAAGTTAGGGGTATATTCTTTCCATCAATCCTAACCAAAATTATTTAACTTAGACAGGGACCGTCCTAAGCCCATTAAAAGGTGAAGAGGTAACAGCTTAGTGGCGAAAGTGTATGATGATTTTCAAATTCAAAGTGCTCTTACGAGCCCTCTAATATTCTGGAATATACATGCTTAGGATTTACTGAAAGGTGGGTATCTTCCATCAATCCTAACCGAAATTGTTTAGCTTAGATACAAATATGAGCACAACATTGGCGCTTTTAAATTGAAACTGGCCGCTACACCTATTACAGTTACACCTTTCAACTGGTGTAGGACGGTCCCTATCTAAGCTAAACAATTTTGGTTAGGATTGATGGAAAGAATAGAATAGCATGTCCATTTTAGGTTATTATTGGGCTCGTAAGAGCACTTTGAATTTAAAAATCATAATACGCTTTCGGCACTAAGCTGTTACCTCTTCACCTTTAAATGGGCGTTGGGCGGTCCTTATCTAAATAGATCATTTTGGTTGGGATTGATGAAAAGAATAGATACCTACCTTTCAGAAAACCCTTAACATGTTCATTTCGGGCGATTAGAGGGATCACTACAGCACTTTGCACTTGAAAATCGCCATACACTTTCGCCATTACCTCTTCACGTTAAAATGGGTGTAGAGCGGTCCCTTTCTAAGTTAAACAATTTCGGTTAGGATTGATAGAAAGAATATATCCCTACCGTTTAGAAAATCTTAAGCATGTTCATTTCGGTCTGTTAGAGGGCTCAGAAGAACGCTTTGAATACAAAGATTACTATAACAAACACTTGAAAAAAGGAATATCACGCGAATTAAGGGTGATTTACTTTAAATACGATTTTGGGGTTCAAGGATTGCTTTTGGGGTACAAAAGTTCCAGCTCTGTACATTTACACACCAAGAATTTAATTATAAGTACCGGTTGTTTTAAAGGTTCCGCAACTTTAGATGTAGGTTTCTACATGCGGCAATCTTGCAAATCCAAGATGGCCGCTATAAAATTTTCGAATAAACTGGTTCCTATCAAAAATGTGTTCATGCAACAGATAGCACGTGGAATAAATTTGGTGCTTTTGTCCGGCAAGTCCACATGAAGCTAAAATTTGACGTTTAACTCCCAAGGCGAGCAGTTTATTAGTAAGCCTGTCTAATATAGCACATATGGATACAATATGTTTGGTGTGTGCTACTACGTTGTTAGTTGTTCTTATACCTCTCTCAACTGAATTCCATCTTGTCAGCGAGGTCTTGCTCTGCATGTCGCATTTAAGGCTAAATTGCTTGCTTAGGAATGAAAGGTCAGTGGTTTAGTGATTTATGACCTTGATGCTAAAAAAAAATACAAGATACTGTCATGGGGATTTTTACTACATTTTTCAGGGGTCGAATAGTGCCTGTGTATCAATTTCCAGATTTACACAATTTTGTTAGGTTCAAATCTTAACATGGCTGGGCTATATCTTTTAACACTGATAAGTGTGAAGTGGTCCACTTGGGCACAACAATCCTCGGCACACCTACCTTCTGAATGGTACTGCCCTAAAGCATTCCACTTTAGGGCAGTACCATTTGACATCATCGTATCACTTGGTGTCATTGTTGACAGTAACCTGAAGCACAGTATATCGCTGCGGTGAAAAAGGCTAACAATACCCTTGGCCAAATTAAGCCCAATTTCTCCTTCCTCAATGTTACCACCACGAGAATGCTTTACACCTCGTTAGTCTGCCCACATCTGAACTTTGGTGTCCAGTCATGGTTTCAATTTCTGGTCAAAGATTGCACCATCATTGAGAAGGTAGAATGGCGTGCCACGAAGTTTGTCTCTGGCCTTCGTGACTTCCCTTACCTAGAACGACTGGAGGTCATGAACCTTCATACCCTTGAAAAGTGGAGGCTGAGAGGTGACAGTTTGCAGACCGACAAGATTGTGCATCAGCTTAATTAACTCCCCAAAGAGAAGCTCTTTGTCAACCCTCTGAGATGGTCTAGGGGCCATCCCCATAAATTTCACAAACTGTAAGCTCGCACCCTGTTGCGTGGGTGTTTTTTCAACCATTTGGTTATCAAATGCCTGGAATACCCTTCCTTGTGAAGTTGTGTGCGCTACTAACCTGAACTCTTGCGAGGCTAGGCTGGATCGCTATCTGGCAGCTTAAACTTGTCCCTTCCCACCTCAGTTTTATTACTGTGTGGTGTATTTTTAATATGTTAGTTTCACCCGTGGTTGTTTCCTAGTTTTCGGTAGGTGAACGGAGACTGCGACAGGCAATTTTTCTTCCTTAAGTTTCCCGTTTCCTCCCATCCCCCATCTTCTACCTTCCCTCTCCCCCTCAGTCCCATCATCGCCCAAAAACTGCTTTGGTCACAATCATATGCATAATGATAAGTCGCTCTCCCCCCCCCCCCAATTCTCTTTAATTTTTAAAGAGCAGGGCTAACAGAAGCACTGCCCCACACACGGGCATTCCCCGTTTAGGGCCCCCTCCCACCTCTGTTTATCGTTTTGGCTTGAGCGATCCTTACTGTATGAAAAATAACTCCTTCGTGCATGGCATCAATTAACACGTGCCGCTGAGATGAGCATGCAGAGGTTAGTCAACGCAACAATGTGCCAATTTCAACTTCTGAGCAAAGAATTGACACTCACCCGTTTACATTGTAGTTGTTGTTTTTGCTATGAGACTTTGTCTTATAATGTAAGATGTTATGTCTTCGTGAACAGAATTAAACAATATGTGACGGTGCCTCAATTTAGTAAATGGCCCCGTAGCAGAATCTGCGTGACACGGGACAGTTGAAGGCCACTGTGGACAAATTTTGGCCAAATTTCTGCCGTTTTGTCAATTTTTGACCGATTTTGACATTCCAATACACCATTTTAATCATCTCAAAGAGACCTTTCCATTGGTAGAATAGCCAGATCAATAGCGGAAAGCAATGAAAAGTTGTTTAATAAAAATCAATAAACATGTGGTGAACCATATGATAAAAATAAAAATCGATTAACTGCAGACAATTTTTTTTCCCGAAAATTGGTGTCGCAGACAGTGCCGGAAAGTTCTGCTTCTTGTGTAAATGGAAAATTGAGGCATTGTCACATATTATTCCCAAGTGTTCGTAACTAAATCTTTCTTTCTGGTTTGGAATTAGGTTCTTTTCCATTCCCAGTGATATCCTTCCCAATATACGAAGTAGTTCCGAGATTTATGGCTCAATCGCATCGGGTGCATTGGAAGGAGTACCGATTTCTGGCGTAAGTTAAGATTTTTTCGAGAATCTGTAATAGTGACGAATTATTCGATTGTAGTTGTGTAGCTTGTCATTGTCGTAATACGCGAGTTTTATCAACATTTTAGGTTCTTGGTGACCAAAGTTCTGCTTTGGTAGGGCAAATGTGCTTCACTGAAGGAATGGCAAAAAATACGTACGGCACTGGATGCTTCCTGTTGTATAATACTGGTGAAAAGGTATGCCACTATTATCATTTGGTTAGTTAGTTCATACGACTTCTGTAACCTAGTAAAGAAAGGATAATGTGTATGTTGATGTTAACCACGCCACCTAGAAACCGCAAGTTTCGCTGAAGGGGTGTACATCTTGAGTGCCTTTTGAGGGTGTTCGTTTTGGGTGTATTCATCATTTTAAGAGGTGTACATTTCAGGTATATTTCTTCATTTGTTACTTAATTTAGTAAAATTGATATCTTGCGTCATACCATATGGCTATTTCTTGAATAAGAAGCTACTTTTTTGTGGCCTTAAGCTATTGAACTTACTGAATTTCTCTTTAAAGGATTTCAGCTGTTACTAAGGACTAAAATTTCTACGTACTTGTAATGCTTGTTCAAAAGATTCTTGTAGCCTTCCCATTTAAGTTGGAATGATATATACTTTTAACACTGATACTTGTGTTATTTTGCAGCCTATATTTTCACAACATGGTCTCCTAACTACTGTTGGATTCAAGTTTGGCAAAAACAAGCCTCCTGTGTACGCACTCGAGGTAAAAGAAATCTTTGTGTAAACCTGTGCATGCGATCATACGATTGATTATACATAAAAAGTAGACCTTGTTTTTACTGCTATCCAGAAATAGTAAATACTCACCTGTAACTTTTAGCTCTTAGATTAGAAATTCCTTAAGGACCTAAAATCCATTAAAAATAAACGCATGCAACAGCGCCAGTTTGCTCTAGCCACCTCTAAACACGCAGCCAGTAGCCTGCTCGTATTTTGTTAGGATGTTACGAGAGTAGTTGCGTTTTCTCTGTTCGAGTGGTAATTTTGACAATTACCCCATATGATAAATACTTAAATGCCACAGATGTCGTCCATGTGATTTTCATACTAATCCCTGCCTTGAATTATGCATCGGCTATAAAGATGCTGAGATCTCTGCGTTTGAAACCACGTGGGCTAAATCTGATAAACGGAAAGAACCAAGAAAGTAAAGAGCGTAATATGGTTCAAGTGCTTCTAGTGACAACAGTAAGAAAAATCCGGCAATACCGCAGAAGTTTCTACCCAAAATCTGGTTATAGTTAGTGAAATTAGTAGTAATGATTTGAATTCATCTAGTGCTTCCCCTTTGTCTGCTTTTCCCTCCAGTAGTGAAGCCATGGGCGGTAGGTTTATGTGGTTACCGTAGAGCCTCGTTTATTAGAGGCCTTGGCTTTCCCAACAACTGGCAAAGCACCGGGGAGAAATAAAGCCGAAGTAAAAGCAGAAGTGGCCCAGACGTTTGCCCAGTGTTTTGACTTGGCAAGGGGGGGGGAGGGGGGGGGTCATAGTGACATTAACATCACAAGGGAGGGGGAGACACTAGTCGAGACTAGTGACATTAGCACGGCAAGAGGTGGGGGGGGGTCTCGGATGAGCATTAATGGGTCTCCTAAAACACCTAGCTCCCCCCCCCCCCCCCCGTTATCTTTGGATGAGCTTTCCCTTTCTCGTTTTATTAACATTAAGTGATAAGAGTGTGCAGTCACAAACACATAACGAAATCACATGTATCTGATCTTTACACTGCAAAACGTTGCCATTTGACAGGCAAAGAAGTTGTTGATACTGTATGAAGTGCCTCATTAGCTGGTGAGGTTGACAGCCAGACAACCCTCGTTTGAGTGTTGGATAACGAAACTGGTAATGCGACGGAACGGCATGTGTTGTCAGTTGTCAAAATACTCCTCACAGCAACCGCTCACAGTGGTAGTAGTTCCAAGTTGTTGGTGTCGTAGGACCGCAAACAGTTGTTACTCCACACTGCTCCACCATGCACAGTGTCGCTGTCACCATAAGTGTCGCTATCACCCAATCAGGTGTTGCTGTTGCACCTCCACGGATCACTACCACAGCAGCAAGTGCCGTCGCCGTCTGCTTCCATTTAGGATTATGTTTCTGGTCTGACTTTGCAATTACAACAGGACAGTTCCAACCCCTTTGATGTTCGATCAAAGGTCTTCTTGCAACCACCCCAACCTTCGGACCCATACTCATTGTGCCCAAGAGTCAGGAGAACTTCTGAAGGTAATCGAGACAAGGAATCTGTCACTTCTGATTTGATTGATTCTCTGGTGGAAAAGTTGGGATGTGAGCATCTGGTGGGGATGGTTACCTTCTTCTCCCGAAGGTTTTCTGTCCACCGTGACTGGCACCAACCAAAGGCTCTGCAGATGATGTAGCTCGGAAGCCCATTAATCTTCCTCATACTCGGGTGCGGTTTGCCATTTACCATATCTGGGAGGGCATCTGCGAGATAAGGAAATCGCTCCCAGTAGGAGCTCCATTTCCACCATATGATACGGGGAAGGGTACCTTCGTCTTTTAAAGTCAACGTAAATGCGCCTCACACAAAGCGCTACCACAATTTTGAAGAGACTAATACGTGCCTAAAGAGGTGAAAATGGAACCAGGCTCTATAATGACCATCCAGCAAACTATGTGGATCCTATGTCCCAATAAGAAGAAAATCAGAAAATCACGAGGGTGGGCATTCAAGCAAACTCTTAGCTCTATTCATCTCTAGGAGTATTTCTCTGACTAGAGAAAGTTAAAGACATACGAATTGTGGAAACTTGTTCAAAATGATAAGGAAGGCCTCATCTTTCCATTCTGCTGCCATCGGTTGGGAGATGACTCTTCAACTAGATGCCCCATCGCCGTGACATGACTCCTTTCTCGAATCAGCTTCAGGAATCGTGAATGACACACACTTTTCAATTGCTTCCTCCCAATCCTTAAGTCTACCGAATTGTTTGATGGATAGTGGTTCATCCTCACTTGTGTGCTCAAGGGGAAGGCTAAACCACCGACAAGACCACTGCAACAGCGATCCAAGGTGCTTACCGGAAGACGATGAATGGGGTCGCATTATCTCTTATCTCTCCTAACTAAGGGAACCCCTTACCCAGAGGCTCTGACCAGAGAGCAGCCTCACCCCATCCATTGACAGGTGGTGGGGGTGCGCTAAAGGACCATGGAGGTGCGTGGCGAGCGATCAAACTACTCATTCGAGCTCACAGAAGTGATGAAAGGATATTTGCTGTACTTAGTCTACTAGCACTCAGTTGATCCGCCACCAGAAGGTCTAGAAATGGAGAGCGAAGCCACACTGTTCTCTACAGCAGTTTTTCGACTTGCAGAGCCAGTGAGGTTTCACTCTCCATTTCCAGAAGTCCTGGTGGTGGATCTACTGACAATGCTGGTCAACTGACTAAGGAGGGCACATACCTTACGACACGACAGTGGAGTCGAATGAGAAAGGGACGATATGCCTGCCGATAATACACCAGGTTATTACAGCCCTGCCAGAAAGTTTGCGAAGAAGAACCAGTGGAACACGTTCATGTTCAACCTGCGATACTTTCAACACGTTCATCCGTTCTGACCATTTCAAGATTAAGGCACTGACTTCAGTCAGGGAGGCACTGCAAGCCGGGGAATTTTCTACGTCTATCGATCTTAAGGACTCTTACACTCAAAGTCCTACGGCATTACAGCATTTAGGAGTGGGAGTCAATCACGAGAAGCTCTGACTGACCCCGGAGCAGAGGTGTGCTCCAAGCTCTTTCCCCAGTGGTGGATCCTGCCAGAGGCGAGAAAGTTGTGGCCTGTGTGTGTGTTCTGATTTTACCACGCAACAACACAGAACATAAGACTCATCGATTAAACTGCAAACGCGACTCGTCTGGTGTTCATAAGAGGTGCGTCTCGGCTATGGATTACACTCTCTGCGTAGATAGACAAAGCTTTAGGTTTATACTGTAGGGATCAGTCACACCCGAAATCATTGCATCCTGGATTTGCAGGGTGATTTAAAGAAGCTCACGAGGACAGTAACGCATTGAAACCATCCACCGTAAGAGTGCATGAACTTTGTGCCATTGCGTATTCTTGGGCTTATGCAGCAGGCATCCCTCTCGACGAGATCATCAGTACTTCTAAATGGAAACAACAGAACACTTTCATTAGCTACTACCTGCGTGACGTGCAAGCGACTGATGTAAGGCCCGGTGGGATGGACTTGGTGCCATCCGGCAGGCTACTCCCCGGCCAAGGATTGAATGCCCAACATCCCTGGACATTAATGACCAGAAGTCCAAGGTGTTAAGACTTGTTTGAGTGGTATGTAGTTTGGAATTTGAATGCAGGGAATGAAGGTGAGTCAAGATCATGCAACGTGCCGAGGTTTGGCTGCCCCCTCCAGCGGGACAGAGTCAGCTGAAAATTACAGGTGAATGTTTTTGGATTGAAGTAAAAACTGGATTTTAATCCTAAAAGTTGTTTTTACATATTTTAAGAACTTGTTTGTAAGAAGCTGCCCGCCTCCCCTCGAGTCAAACTTTGTGTAAGACGAAATATGAGTAGGACGCCAGTTGTGCGCCTAGTGGCGGTTGCAGCAACCTGATGGTACTGCGCTATTGCATGCATCTTCTTTTTTAATGTGGTTTAGGACATAAGGGATTTCAATTTGATAAAGCTAAAATTACAGAGCAGTATTTTAGGATAACTAAAAACAACTTTCAGGATTAAAATCTGGATTTTTTTTATTTTAAAATCTTAAGTAAACAGACCTAAACAAAGCTAATTGTCTTACTAGTATAGTAATTGCATGTACATTTTTTTCCCCAGGGTTCAGTTGCAATTTGCGGTGCTAGTATAAGGTGGTTACGGGATAACCTTGGTATTTTGAATTCGTCAAGTGAAATTGGTAATTATTAAATTTTACAGCATAAATTTCTGTTTATCATTGTTCTCAACTGACGATTTAAGGTTTTCAGTTTTCGCTACTGATGGTCAATTGTAATCGTCTGTTGAATACCACATATCGTCAGTAGTTGTTGTCATGAGATGAATCTACCAATCTTGCAGCGAATCCATTCGCTAGATGCTTTACTGCTGCAGATGATGTCGAAATTTTAATTTAGTGGACAGTTTTGTGCAGTTTTCCAGTATCTTATTTGCCTATTAGTTCTCACGGTACACTTCATTAGCATAATAACCTTGTCTGCATATAAATGATGCTGTCTAATTGTTGTTAGAGAATGTTCCTGAATAATCTGAACACACTTGTGTGGACTGTTAGTCAATTGTCGGTGAACTGTGCACATGTTGGTTTACCGAATGGCGCTTGCTTCTTCCTGAGGTCTAGAATTGGTATTACAGTAGAACGCCGATTATCAGAACCCCGATTATCCAAACACTTTATTATCCTAACTCCCATTCGTGGAAAAATCAGAAATTTGCCAATTTTCGGACAAGGAATATGATTTGTTGCCTTATTTCAGCTCCTGGAAGCATTTCATTACAAAATTTTCTTTCAGCAGCCTTGTACATTCATTCATGACACTAAAGTTGAGTGAAATTAAAAGTTTTTTTTTACTTTGTTGTGCATGTAAATTTGATTATCTGAATATTCGATATCTGAACAACCCATGGTCCCAATTAGTTTGAATAATCAAGGATCTACTGTACATTTAAAAACACTTAATGAAGAACACTTATGCCGCTCTAAGCCCACTGGCCAGGGACACCAGCAACAACACCAAGAAGCTGTAGCATCAAGTAACTACAAACTGCTACTGGTTTGGCACCCATCACTCTGACCGCACTCTGTCGAGCTTGCTTACCATGGTCTGGGTACTTGGGAACTCCTCAGAGTTTGCTGTCCGCGTTCGGTTTTTTAAACTTCCGCATAGGGGTAGGCCGACATTTCACTGCTGTGATGTAAACAATATACTAAAGTGTTATTAAATGAACGTAGGCTTATGCTAACCGTAGGAAATAATGTTTACTGGGAGACATTTTGCTTATGTACCTCTTGTCATTTCGTCATTGCCAGCTCTCCCATCCTTGTCAAATTTTTTTTTTCTTTTGGGGAAAGAACTGGCTGTGTAATACTGTAAAAATACATTTAAATTGTAATCTTTGTCAATTCTGCAATCCTGTTTCAGAAACGCTGGCATCGTCTGTTAGTGGTACGCATGGGATATACTTTGTTCCGGCGTTTTCTGGCCTGTACGCACCGTATTGGGAACCAGATGCTCGAGGGTAATACTTATTTTTAATAACGTATGTTGCACTAAATTTCCCGTGTTGTGTTGAACCTGTATTAAAATCTTCCCCACATGATAAAGGACAAAGTAGCACTTAAGGATAGAAATAAATTGCAAAATAAAATAATAATAAAAATAAATAATAAAAAAAAACCATAAAATTCAACCTTACCTAGTAAAGGTTAAGTGCTTGAATACAATCGGGGTGTGAAAACGAGGAATGAATGAGTTTTTTTTGTAAATTGGCTTATGACTGAACCATGTGAGTCACTTATTTTAACTTATAATACAGGGCATAGTAGAAGTCTAGATTCTTTCCAACCAAAAATGGTTAGTAGGAGAAACGCATAGCTGTACATGCATAAACTATGACTTGGTTGTACATATAATGGTGGTGGAATGAGTGACCTTAAATGTGTTCTGCAAAGTCAAGTAAACCGGAAGTAGAAAACCTGACATACCATGTAGATACTGCCATATTGTCTCTCGCAGTTACAGCAAGGTTGGTGCAAACTGCAATGAATTGGCAAAAGTTCAAAGTCTGAGACAAATGTGAGATTTCTTATCAATGTTCTCACAACGAAAACACCACATATATATATATATGAGAGACGTTTTCTAGTCCAGTCCTCCTCTTAACAAAATCAGTTTTATTCCCTGTTCACTGGCCCATTACAGATTCATCTTGGATGTCGACTGCTTGACTTCCGGCTCCCATGAATACATGTCCTAAGCAAGTCCTAAGGAGAGACTGCTCCCTGTGACTCGTATAGTCACAGCTGCAGTAGAAGCAGCAGTCACCAGAACTATGAATATCCAAGCATAATGGAAATTTGATGGAACTCGCCCAACTGTTTAAAGATCCGCATGTATTCAACAAGTTGGGAGATTTTAACTTACGCTTTTTTTTTGTCCTGGCTTTGCCCAACGAGATACTTGTAAGTTTATGGAAATCTGTTCAAACGTGACTATACTGGAATAGGACGCGGTGGTGCCCAGGAAACATTTTTTATTTGTGTACTGTAGCCTTACAACTTACCGTAAATGAATTACTTCGTTACGCACAGTTTCAAAAGTTAGAACAATATCTTGCGAATTTTCAATAGTCCTAAACACTGGTGGTATACACAGCACGTCTTATCTCCTTCAGGCACACTGCAACTTGACATGTTAGTGACAGACCACCAAGTTTAAACAACACTGGAGTGGATGTGACGAAGTAACACATGAAATTGCAGTGTGCCTGATGAAGATAGTCGTGCTGCGTATACCATCAGCAGTGTTCAGAACTATCGAAAATTCGTGTGGTATTGTGATGTCTTCTCACTTTTGAAATTGTGTGTAACCAAGTCATTTGTTTACGATGTCTCCTATCTTTCAAAGCAATCTTTCAACGTTTGTAAGAACTCGACTGTCATTGTAGGAGAGCACAACGATACACAATTTTCAAAATGTGTATCGTGGTACACCACTCTAATTGTTAACGTTTTTTTAAAGTAAAGTAAAACTAGTAAACCTTTCTATTCATTTTTAGTGGTTTCCTAGTCAAATAGTTAAATCTTATGATAATTTATCCATGTAATTTACTTTTGCAGATTAATTATTGGCCTTACCCAGTTTACGACTAAAGCACACTTAGCTCGAGCCGCTCTTGAATCCATTTGCTTTCAGACACGAGAAGTAAGTTTTATAGAGTTCAAAAATGTGCATACTAAGCGATAAAAGAAGCAAACAGTCTGTATTAAAGACTGTCCTTGTGAAAATACAAGATAAAGCCTGATCTGAGAAAGAAAGAAAAGACAACTGCCCCGATTGGGACTCGTACCCAGGACTTCCTACTTACTAGCAGGGCATTCTAACCACTACTGGGGCAGATCGTGGCTACAGGCTCCGGCCGAGTTTAGCTGTTCAATCCTCAGTGGTGAGCTAAAGGTCACAAACATGCAATACAAAGAGGAAAAGCAGTTTTGCTTATTCCCTCCACACTAGAAATGAAGCAATAAGTAAAGAGTAAATCAGAAGGTAAAGGGTAAATGAAGCAAACGATCTGCATTAAAGTCTGACATTGTGAGAATACAAGAGACACTAATCGGAGAAAGAAAGAAAAGACAACTGACCCGACTGGGACTCAATACAAATGTCTTCTGTCTTTCTCAGATTTGTAGTTCTTGTTTTCTCAAAAGCTAGTCTTTAATGCAGATTGTTTGCTTTGTTAACCCTTTGTCTTGCGATTTATTCTTTACTTATTGCTCGTGTTATTTCTGGTGTGGAGGTCAAGAAGCAAGTTGCTTTCCCTGCTTGTGTATGGTTGTGGCCTTAAGAGCACCACTGAGAAATGCCGAACCGCTACTAAGCCTGGCTGGTACCTGTAGCCAGGATCTGCCTCCGGTAGATTAGAGCACCTGGCCAGTAAGTGGGAAGTATTTGGTTATTCCCAGTCGGGGCAGTTGTCAGCAAGGCCAGCTATTAATGCATATTGTTTGCTTTGTTTACCTTATACTTACTGATTTATTCCTTATTTATTGATTGAAAGTAGTAAGTCTTTTTGCAATAAAAATAATCCTTCAGATATCTGATTCTTGATATTGTGCTATTTCGTGCTTGCGAGCTTGAGCGTTTTCATTATTGTGAAATTTTATCAAAAATATCCACTCACAAATCTTTTGAGTCCCATGCGCCATTGAGTTTAATGTTTGTGAGAGATTTTTTGAAGAGGTTTTCGGCAGCCACATTCTCCAAATTTGTATTGTCTTTCACAATGTAAAATGGTGTGCGGTTGGTGTGTGGCTAGTGTGCGGTTGACAATTGCATAATGTGTTCAGAGGGTAACATTTATCCTGAAAGAGATACGTTGACGGAACGGAAGAATCCTTCATGCCTGGATACTTATTCCGAACAGCAACTCCTCCTGACATTGTCTAAGTTCAGGTTGCTTCTGAAGATTTTGAATTCTTACCTGTGTGGTCTGTCCGCCTTGAGGTCACGGTTAATTCCTAATACAGAAACTTCTTCAAATATCTGCAAATTACTTACTTTCAGTATTCATGCCAAATTCGCATAATTTGGCTTTTTCCCATGCTCAACAAAAATTTTTTTAATTTTTGGTTTTAATGCCTGTTGCCCGTTTTCTCCGCCTGGCACGCTGCGCAGTATTCCTGCTACAGCCGCCTGCCTCCCGTGGGGAAAACCCCATTCGCTTTTGAGCACGCATCGAGGTAGGTCGTGCGTGCGGTTTTTCCCATCTAACAATGGCAGAAAACGATCAAGGAAAAGGACAAGAAGTGATCGAGACAGGAGACGAAGTTGACTACGTTAGCAAGTTGTTGAGAGATGGCGTGTTTCCTTCGTGTACTTGCCAAAAAACGTCAAAGGACTTACACCCGCTGTGCAGACGGTGCCATGGGTGCAATTTCGTAGACAATCTGTGTGAAATTTGTGAACTGCATAAATCCACTACTGTTAAGAAAATACTATACACTTGGCGTCACTCGGACCAAAAGAAAGCACAGCTAAAAAAGAAGGCGGAAAAAAGCAAGTCGAGCCTGGACGATCGTTTGGCAGGCATGGGCCAGGATACCAATGCGCCCAGTTTTATGAAGGACCTTGCAAGTGTGACTTCGGGATCGACGGCAGATTTTGACGGTTTTGTAGACGGTGACAAATAGATTTATCCAGAACGATCTCTGGGATCGATGGTGATTGCGGCCGGGGAAACGACGGTTTCTGTGGTTGTTTCCCGGACAAGTAAAATGGAACAGACAGTGGGTAATAAAGTGATTGAACACGTGGACACTAAGATGGGTGAAATGCATCAGGCCTTTCAAACCCAAACTTCAGGACTAACTGCGAGTGTGAATGCTTTAATCGCCACAAATTCGGTGAAACAATCTAATGTAGTGCAGGTGGACACGGGTTTAGTAGCGTTAAATAACGATTTGTCAGTGGAACGAGTGATGGATGATAGCGGGCAGTCACAGACAAAGGGTTCGCCGGCGATCCGTGAATTGGCGCCAAAAACGAAGAAGGAGGAAACTGTTGTATCTTCAAAGCCCCCGAAGAAGAAAAGCAGTGCGAGCAGCAATCATTCAAGTAAGAGTGAAGGTTCGGGTAAAGGAAAAGGTGCAGGGAAGCACTCTATAAAGTGTTGCCACCCCCGTACGCACCCGAGAAAAGGGCAGGAGGACAGGGCGGAGATTTAAGCAGTCGCAAGATCGCCACACCCGCACCCAAGAAAGGGGTAAGCGGGTGGGCAGGAGATCAGAACACTTTGCAAGGAACTGGCAAAAAAGCGCTGCATTCGCTTGCTCCGGTGATCATTGACGTACAAGCGAGCAGGTCGCCAGCGGTCCACAGTTCGCCAGCGGTCCACAGTTCGCCAGTGATCCACAGTTCGCCGACGGTCCGCCAAGGTGCTGGGAACGTGCGGCGTTCGCCAGCGAATATGCGGACGAGCACACATAGCGACTATGCGGCCGGCAGTTCGCGGCAAGATAGTGGCAGTCCGCCAGTTCGCCACGGACAGCAACAATGCTGCACATCGCCGCCGAGAAGTGATCAGCATTCACTGGCACACCAGACTTCGCCAATGAGAGTGGTAACACCAGACTACGGGCATTTGGAAGCAGGACTCGAAGAGGGACATCTTGATAACTATGACAGGCAAAGTGGACAGCCAGCATAGTTTAGGAAAGTGCAATTTAATGAGGACGAGATTTTTCGAGTGAGTGGGAGTTTCAGTGAAGAGCAGCTGCAACAGGAGCGCCTGTGGAGGCAGGCCTTAGCCAAACGTCAGGTACCGACGGAGTCTACGGATCGCGATGACCCCTTTGAGGAAGGGCCGGGGCTAATAATCTGGAAGGCATTTGCAGGATTCACCTTTAAATACCTGAAAGAATCACTCTTCTGCTGTGCCCACGGAGGTCAACCTATGGAGACCCTAGCAAATACGGGAAGTGCGAAGGCAGCCCCAATTCACCTGCCTCAGTCAGCGGTTGCCTTCAGGCATTTTTGAATACAGAGTCGTTAACGAGGAAGGACAACCAGCCCATATCGATGGGAAAGCCACAACCCCCTCATGACCCAAAGTTCGCTAAGTTTTTCTTCACAGCAACAGGAAAAGAGGCACCTCCAAAGAAAAGGTACAAAACGTTTATGGAAGCGGAATATTTTCCGGAAAGGATGGTTCCAGAATTGGATTCGACCCTCAAGACACCGGCCTTCATCCGGACGCCGATAACAATTGTATGACAATGACGAAATTTGCCGACTCATCCACTACAGATAGGGGGTCTGGGGGAGCGCTGTAAGCTCCCCCAGTGGGGTCCCCGGCAGCTGACGGATTTTCAGATATTTTAGACCTTTTCTGGCTTCAAATAATACGTTTTAGACGCTTCCAGGCTCCGCAAAAATGAAAGGAAAGAAATGAATGACAGGGAAAGAGGTTTTTAAAAAAAAAATCTTTCCTGTGCTTTGACTAGGGCGTAGGCAGAAAGTTGGCTTGAGAGAGGGCCGGTTTTCCAAAAAAGTGAACGAACTTTTTTTACAACTTTTGCTACGTTCCCATACGCTTTTGACAGGGGTATTCCCCCCCCCCCCCTTCCCAAACACACACACACTAATCGTTATTTTCGGCCGTAGAAAAATGGCAGGAGATCCTGTGCTTGGCTGTAACAATACACTGCAGGAAACTATATTCCTGTGGAAAATCAACAACCAGTTTGTGTAAAATGGTACACAAAAATGCAAAGTGGGATTGAAATAATATTAACTGGACTGCCGTACCTACTGCTTCTATTTTTTTACGTATGAAAAGCTTGAGATTTAATTAAAAATAAAACCTAGTTTCGTTTCTGTTGTGTACCAGCATTTAGTATTTTTTTTGTTCATTCCAACCTTTGTATTATTACGACTATTTTCAACTTCGTACAGATGTGGGCTATAGTTATGAATAAGGATTCGGTATTTTAACTAGGCCTATCGTTAAGGTGGTTCTCTGTTTGTGACGCGAGCAAGGAAACCTTTCTTTTGCAGTACGTATTCAATAAACAATTGTAAAACCATAAAACAGTTTTTTTTTTAAGCTAGAGTAGGCAAATGATTTTAGTATTCTTTTATGATCAGAAGTATTTATGGTTATGGGTAGCCTAGCTGTTAACCTTGTATATTTTTTTATATCCAATACCTAATTGCTCAGTTGGCTGTTAAATTAAGCTGCGTCTTTCCTAGTTTGGATCACACCAGCTAACTAAGTAGGCTTGAAGAAATTTATACTTAGGCCATGCAAAAAAAATTGTTTGGTTTACGGGCGAGGTTGCAAATTGAACCACCAGGCAACCAGGCATTTTATTTTTTTTATTTTATTTAACTGACCACATTTCTTTGACATGTACCTAGAGTATTATAGTCAGCCTAAAAAAATATATATATTTATATTGCTAATATGTTATTTGTCATCTAGTAATCAAAGTATTTTAGCTTTTGTTAAATAACTTCTTAGTGGTATGAGCTAGACGTTTGAAATTGGCACCATTGGAAAGCTCGTTTCGAGGCGGTTAAAATGGTGTACTGGAATGTCAAAAACGGTCTATATTTAGCGAAAATGTGATTTTTTAGCGGGTGAACCAAGATTCAGACAAAAAGTTTTGACCCGCGATAATTTAAAGCACCCGCATGCGCCTGTAAACCAAACAATTAACTTTGCGTGGCCTTACCTTCTGTTTTTCTTTCTGCATTGGTTTTTCTTGTGGCTAACTCTAAGGGTTTAATGGAACGCTATTTTCTTTTGCCTACACGATTATGCTTTTATGGCAAATTTTTTTTTGATAGGCACTATCAAAATGACACTACTTCTATATTCGTGACATTCCAACTTCTTTTTCCTGGACGCATTGTCTTCTAAACAGCTATCTGCTCGTGTAAATCGTACAATAGTCGTGGGACCGACTGTTAATCTGTTGATCACTCAGTAGGCAATGGTCTGGTGCCAACTGTTACCATTTTGATTAATCAGTAGGGAATGGTCTGGTGCCAACTGTTAACATGTTGATCACTCAGTAGGCAATGGTCTGGTGCCGACTGTTACCATTTTGATTAATCAGTAGGGAATGGTCTGGTGCCAACTGTTAACATGTTGATCAATCAGTTGGCAATGGTCTAGTGCCAACTGTTAACATGTTGATCAATCAGTAAGCAATGGTCTGATGCCGACTGTTAACATGTTGATCAATCAGTAGGCAATGGTCTGGTGCCGACTGTTACCATGTTGATCAATCAGTAGGCAATGGTCTGGTGCCAACTGTTAACAGGTTGATCAATGAGAAGGCAATGGTCTGATGCCGAGTGTTAACATGGTGATAATAAATGAACTCGTCCTTTAATAGAGACTGGGGAGGAGAGGGAAGCTTTGCGTAAAAAAAGCATCCATCCTATAATCCATCGAATTCCCTTATGTTATCCCATTGATAAACCAGCTTTGAGCAGTCAAGGTCGCCTTAACAAAACTAGAATAATTACATAACCAAGAATTTGTAAACTTTGGATCTAAATGAAGAGAAATATTTACTTTTATTTTAATAAACTGCACGCATAAAGTTGGATTAAAGTTACACATGCTGTTAACAGCCGGTATTATAACTTCGCTAAGATGAAGACAGCATTGATTTTGCCGACTTGAGAAAAGTTGGGGGGGGGGGGGGGGAAGCTACTTAAAACTGGTTGGAATAATTCCGGAAAAAAATTACTGCACACTTTTCACAATTCAAACAACAACTATATCTGTGCGATGTATTAAGCCATGAGAAAAAATGCTGGAAAAAATGCATGGGAAAAAAGTCCCAAAAAGTCACCCGGTGACCAGGCTTTTAGTATTATCGCTTTAATTTCTGTTTAAAACTAGGTTACCTAGTATGTTGAATTGTTTTCTTTTGGTTGAATTGTTTTATGGAAGTAAACTATTTCAAACTACAACTTAGTTTACATGTGGGTGAAAGCTCACCTATCTTACAAATTTCTCTTAAGTAAACTTTTGCAGGTCATTTCCTATTTAGCTAGGGAAAAAAAATCTAGACCAAAAAAATTTTTTTTTGCGACTTAGTGCTCGTCTTAATGGTAGCTACCTCATTACTTACAAGTGGCTTAGTTTTTGCCTCATTGAAATGTCTGTAATTAAACAGTGAGAAATGTACAATCGAGCAAAATGGTTGGTAATACCTGTGACTGAACGGTTAACTTTGGTAATTTCTTACAGATATTAGAGGCAATGAAGAAAGATAGTGGAATCGTATTTAAGACAATTCAAGTAGATGGTGGCATGTGTGGCAATAGTTTGCTAATGCAAACTCAGGCTGATTTGATAGGGATTCCAGTTGGTAAGTGATATCTAGTACTTTTATAGTTTAATTTGTTCTGAAAAAAATCAATCCCTTCACATGTTTAATGATTGAAGATCCTGGAACATAGCATGATTTGAAAAACAGTTTTGAATCCAGTAAACAAACTATAAATTAATTAAGACCATTTAAAAAAAGAAAATTGTTTCTCGGGCGGGAAAAAAAATTTTTCCATGCGGGCGGCGGTTTTTTTTTCCATTTTTTTTTTTTAGCCACACCAACAACAATAATTGCTGTTGTTAAGAGTAATAATATTTAGTAGTAATAATAAGAGTAATAATGATATACTCTGATCCCTGTTGTTGGTGTGGTGCTCGTGATGGTTTTTTTTTTGTCTGGTGTCTCGTAATCGTGTTTTGTTGCAAGCGCTGCGGTAAATAGCAAGAAAAATGAAAAAAAAGGTCCGTGCGGCGGCTTTTAGACGGTGCGGCGATGCCTGAGAAACAACTTTTCTTTTTAAATGGCTTAAGTCTTTCTAATTTTACTGCAGAATTTCTGCGTGCTTTGGAAAGACCATTTTTGACAAATGTTCCTTTTTTTTTTTTTGGTAGTGCGACCTTCCATGCCGGAGACTACTGCCCTGGGGGCGGCCATGGCAGCAGGAGCGGCTGAAGGCATCAATGTTTGGAGTCTCGATCCCAGGGACCTGGCAACCATTTCAACGGACACCTTTTACCCTGCAGTTCCAGAAGGAGGTAACTACTTTGTGACTCTTGGTATGAAGGCTGGAACGAGCCTGCGAGCTGGGACGTAATGAGCAGAGCACTATTGGTATCTGTGTACGTTACTAAATTGGGTCAATTAACCACGCTGAGTTAATGCTAGATATCGGCCGACATGGGTTTTTATCGATGTGATCCGCCATCGATATTAACAGTGCAACTACGTTTTAATTTCCATACAAATGCAACTTAAGTTTCTGGTTTTATATGGGTTTTACTGCTGAGTTTATCCTATAAGAGAGGTACAAGTTTAGCTTATTAGCTTTGGGTCTTTTCTGGGCCCATTAATTAAAAAAATTATGTTAAATTAAAGACCATTAAAAGAGTAATTTCTGAAAAAGTGAGAATAAAGACATTGCGTTTGCCAGGTTGTATCCAGATCACATACATGAATGATCACATTAATTGTTGACTTTTTCACAGTGGAGTAAATGCATTCTTATTAAAGTTGACTTTTTTGCAGATGAAGCTTTTAGTTAATTTTGCAGTAAAAAAAAACTACGATGTAGGGCCATACAGAGTAAATAAAATGTTTTTCGGGCAAATAATTTCCCAAAGATGAAGTATGCAGATTTTCTTTTTTTTTATTTACTGAAAATTGTGATGCGAGATGAGGGTACATTTTTTTACGAACACTAAATGCCCAGCACGTCCTTAAAGTCAACACAAAGGCACAATCTACTAATGAACGCACATTTGTGCCATTTTAAACAAGATTAAAACCATTTTAAAATGTCCTTACTAATGCTTATTCTTGGACTTGTCAACGAGGTTGAATGGACCTTGTGAATCACGGCTATTAGTCTAAAAATCATCATTCATCAATCGACAATGAGCGATGAGCATGAATTTTTTACATTGAAAACTGAAATAAAGCCAAAATACGAGGCATTTTTTTAGGATGCGGAAGTATCAGAGAAACATAATTTTTATTTCTGTGGCCTTTAAAGAGTGGGTGGTAAAACTTACTATTTCATGATTTTCACCTTAAAGCATTTTATGGTGTGAGGCTTTAGTTTCGTATAGGCTACTATCCTAGCACAAGGTTTCTCATTCATTCAATTCTGTTTTTACCGCCAACTATGGCAAAATTTCAATGCTTTATTTGTGACAAGTTGGTTGCTCATTACAAATGCAACAGGTAGGCTCTGCAAGTTCTATTGATTTACCATACTTCTTTTTTTGCGTGAGGCAGTGGCTTGGCTCGACATGAAAAAATATGCTTAGTACAGCTTTATTTGATGAAAAATCTGTGCTTTTTAGCTGTTGTTCGCTCTCACCTTGCTTAACTTAATTTGTTGTTTAGATCGAAACTTCAGATTTGCTAGGTGGAAGCAAGCAGTGCAACGTAGTATGCGATGGGAGGGCAAAGGCTTAGAAGATGCACGGAATTCTTTAGGTAAGTGGATGTTTAGTTTAGAAGTACAGTACAATAATTTTGCTAGTGGTCAAAGTAACAGCTCGCTGCAAACCCATTTATTCTCTGTATTGGTAGCGTGGTGATTATGTGGGTTTGTAGTCGAATTTAACTTTACCATGAATTTATTTTTTTTTAATTTATTCTGTTAATTTAGTTCACTTAAAGATAATGTAATATATATTAATGTTATGACAGGCGTAGCATGCCTATATTGTATGAATTGTTCCTTGGCATCATTTGCATTTGCTGTATCATCGCATTGTGCAGCCTTTAGTAATACATGGAAGAAGTTATGTTAGTAATTCATTTTAGCTATGAAGTAAAGTTAATTTCCTAATTTGTATCCCATTAAAAATCCAATCACGGGAAACTGGAAACTTTCATTTAAACTGACATTGTATACAAAAGCTTTATTATTGCAGCGTCGTAGTTTTAAGCAGTTGCAGTTACTTTTCTTTTAAAACTTATCGAAGTGTATATTGGTGACAATGTGTTTGAAAGAAAACATTAAAAATGGGTATTTATTTTTTAAATGGTTAGAGCGAGACAAATACTAGGTGAAGTACGTTTCGAAGGCCACCGTCAAACTGGTAGGTGTTTATGATCACCTGCACTTAAACTGTGTGAAACTAACTCGTTTTGAGTTATTTCTGACCTGCATGTGAATATTCACCCAACTATTCTGCAGCAGTGCAAGGTGGCTTCTTTTTTTTTTTTTTTTGTTATTAATAGCATGAGCATTAGTTTGTTATTGATTCATCGTAGTTAGTTACTGATTTTTACTGTCTGATGACTGACATCACATGTACAGGGTGGTCACAAAAATACTGACGACCCAACATTTTCGAAGTACAACTTTTTTAGTTAATACCCCTCAGAACCAGGATAGGACGGAAATCAAATTTAATGAAACGGGAAGAGTTCTCCTCTACTGGTTCTGAGGGGTGCTAACTTGAAAACTTAGACTTTAAAAATCTTGGGTCGTCAGTTTTTTGTGGACCACCCTGTAGATTGTACCCTACTTATCCGAATGTGAAAAAGATCGTTGCAGTTCATGCTGTGAAATCATGTTTGTTTTGTACGCTTAGATTTCAAAGTAAAGGATATTTACCGTTCCAATATCCTTACAAATTTTCGACAGCCATGTTTTCTGGAGTTGGAGGGGCTCAGAACGACTGTTCATCAGGCTACCACATCACTGCTTACTTCATCGTGAACGTTCGTCTGCTGCTATCGTACGAAAGCAGACGAACGTTCACGACGAAGTAAGCGGTGATGTGGTAGCCTGATGAAGACAGTCGTTCTGGGGCCCTCCAACTCCAGAAAACCTGACTTTCGAAAATTTGCAAGGATATTGGAATGGTAAATATCCTTTACTTTAAAATCTAAGCGTACGAAACGTAAACATGGACTCGAATTATTAAAGTAAGCGATATGACATTTTTAAACTGAAATCAACAACTTCAACAATTGGGCACACAAAACGCTTAGTCAAAATGAGAAATCCCGAACATAAAGTTGCTGTACAACAGTTTGATTTAAATGATGGTCTGGCAGTACACCACGTTGAGACCGGACATAACCCCGATTTCGACAATAGCGAAATTTTATTTTTCGAAAAGAAATTGTATCCAAGGCTCGCACTCGAATCACTTGCAATAGCCACACAAAATCCACCACCATACAACTAAACTAAAAGTGCCTTCGGCCAAATCAAGGCTGTCCTTCCCGTCGCCCACAAAACCATAATAGCACGAAGCCCCAAACCGGCCCCAAAACAACAGGGGCAATCAAGCAATAAAACTTCAAAAACTTCCGCACACTTTCTCAACATAGTATGACAACAACACCAGAAGTATGGAAAAACTTTGATGAACATCCAAGGTCCTGCACTCCTGAGGGTCTCACACTTGGTAAGCTACGATCTTTACAAGAAAATTAAGTGGGAGTTGGAGGGAGATTAATCAAGCAGACAGCCCTATAAATACCTGAGTCTATGAGGGCAGCCAAATTTAAACTCGTTGGTAATAAAAACTAAGGAAGATCCCAATAATCCTTGAAGCCTGATGACGACACCTGTGTGGGGTCGAAAATCTGCAAGACAAAGTGTTTGTCTATGTTGTGAAAGTGTGTGGACGTTTTTATTTTGGTAATTGTCGTCCGATTGTAAGGCAGGTCAAGTATAGGGTGACTGATATTTCGGGCTTATAAATTAAAAATAAATTATAAGGCATGTTATAAGTTTATGGTTCTGCTGCTATCAATAGAGTTGGTTCCCATCCGTTGCTGATTCAATATCAATTTTTTTAAGACAGGGTTTGTTTGCGTTCTGGGAGGAAAATTACTATACTTCAAATTTTACACAACAGTTTGCCTTAAGGGAAATTTTGACAGACTTGGACACACACGATGATTATATTGTTACCCAATGTCCGTGCAATGCTACATAGATCAAAATGAACCCTTTGTAACACAGGTGCTTGATATGCCCACCTTCTTGTGCTAGGCACTCTTCACACCTGCTAACGAATTATGCATGAACGTTTCGTAGCATGTCAGGTGTGATGTCTGCAACTGCTGCTCGAATCCGGTCCTTAAGGTCATCGAGAGAAAAGGGTTCTGTTTCATACACCTCATTCTTAACGAAACTCCTAGGGAAGTAGTCCAACAGAGAAAGATCGGGTAACCTCGCTGGCCATGGAACTTGTCCACCCTTACCAATCCAGCAGTTAGGAAACTGATCATTCAACCACTGTCGAACAGGTACATGATAGTGGGGTGGTGCACCATCCTGCTGGAACCACATGTTTA
Organism: Lithobius niger; assembly: GCA_023313725.1. Lineage (NCBI taxonomy): Eukaryota > Metazoa > Arthropoda > Chilopoda > Lithobiomorpha > Lithobiidae > Lithobius > Lithobius niger. Next base: position 5,424 of record JAHWFP010051911.1, on the reverse strand, counting down.
TTCTCACCGTTAGTGGCAAATCATAAAGAGTATTCAACAGTTCCGTTTGCAAGAACTACAAATACCTTTGCCCATTAAGGGTTCCATCAAAAAAGATTGGTCCACTTAACCTGTCCCCAATGATACCCGCCCAAACATTGGTTTTAAACCGGACTTTGAAGTAGTTTTGAGTGTGGATTTTGATCGGACCAATCGTCCATGTTATGCCTGTTCACTGTGCCATCCCCATTAAAGGTTGCCTTATCTGAAAACGGCACATGTTCTACAAAAGCTGGAGTGTCATTCATCAACCATTGCATAACCAGGCAAAAGTCCTGTCTCCAAAGCAGGTTGGTAGGTTTAGACATAAACAGCTCGCACTGGGTGCAGAACTGCGGCAGGGAGGAATGGCGCCACTCTTTGCAAGGGTGAAATTCAGAAGGGGAAACTGCACCAGGTCTTGCTATCCCCCATGCAAAGCCTCAGGATGAATTGGTCTGGCCATTCTACACTACGATACTTCAATCCAGTTTTGAACTGGAAAAGCGTTTGAAGGACATGGGATGAACAGCCGGGAAGGATCCAGTCTCTGAATGGAATCGTGACAGAGGCTAGCTTTGTTTCCAGGAGATCCATCAATTGGATCGCGGGGAAAATCTCTTGTTGGAGCCCCCAGATCTTGTTCTACTTCTTTGGATCGACCAATCACGGATGGCTAATGGCCTGAGGATGCCTCAGATGGAGAACGTTGCCGACGTAATCCCTCTTTTTCTCTTTTCTGCAGGCATCTTTTTTTAATTAGGGAGAAACGGGGAACGTCCACCTATATGACACCACCGTGGTCAGTGCGGCACCGTGACAGTGGTTTGACTTCTGAAGCGCTCGACTTGACTGAAGAATACGGAAAAACTGAGCAAAAATGGTAGGCGAGTGTATGTGAGCTATGTGTAGCATAGCACCATGGCAGTGGTTTCAGTTGACAGTGGTTTGGGTCGACTTATGCTCATTGAAGGAGACAGATAACGGACAGCTCTAGAATTTTGTGTCGCTTTTCTCAGACCACCAGGCATGGACGACCAACAGTCTCAAGCTGTCGGTAAGGGATGTGTGCCTACGTATTCCCACCCTTCTCCGTTGTACAGTTGGTGCTTAACAAAATCTAGAGTGACCCAGGGATCGTAACCTTGGCGGTACCGTTCTGGCCAGCAGGGCCCTGCTTTGTTGACATGTCGCTTGCAAGGAGCGTTCAATTCACCTGCCAACCAGAAAGAATGTCTCGTCTGCAACACAAAGGGGAGGCACTGCACACACATCCGGAAATCCTGATGGGACAAAGTAAACTAAAAATTAGAAAAGATAAGTATTTTAGGAGAGAAGTAAAAACAGAATTGTACTGCTAAAATTAGTTTTTAATTATCCTAAAATATTTAGCTTTTGGAACCCACCCGCCTCCCCTCTGCTAGTAGAGAGCTTAAAGTTGATTCTTAAAGCTTAATCAATGCTTAAAATTGATGGGTTGATAGGGCAGAAACTTTAATGAAAGAAAGGTACTACCTAAACGAAAAGTTAAAGGTAAGTATTAGGATAAGTTAACACTTAAACATGATTTTGTAAATGATGTCATCTAGTGCAGATCGTCATAGTTTCAGTACGGGTTTTGTTGGAGTTGGGTACATGTAGGATTAAGGCAATTCAACAGAATTTCCTGGAGTTGAGCACCATTGGGTCAAGTAAACACATCTTTTGGTTGGTTAGAAAATTTCCAGCCAAGTCCAGTAAGCCTAAAAAGTGGATTTAAGAAGGCCCGTTTATTTATTTAAAAAAAAAATGTCTAGTGTGTGAGAGCTGATAGTTTTTTTGTGCATGTGAGTTATATGCCTTAATATTTGCCTAGTTTGGCAATCCTTGTCAAAACAAAGTAAAGCCTAAATGCAATCCTTTAAAGGCCGCTTTCACACTAGGCAACTAGTGGCCACGATCTGTTGCCACAAACTTTAGCAGAGCACTGTTTTGAGTGAGGGCTTTCGTATGTGGTGACTGCATTAGTGGCCTCAATCGGTTGCCACACTTTTTAGTAGAGCACTGTTTTGAGTGAGGGCTTTGTATGTGGGGACTGCGTTTGCCCAGTAGCAATTGATCACTTACAGTTGTTCACTCGCACAACTAGTCATACGACTGGTAGTTGCTGCCACAGGAGTTGGGGTATTGCATCAAGTGCAATTTTCATTCTGCCCATTTTTTCCCTGATGAGGAAGGCCAGAAGTTCCCTCCACATTTTGTCGACTGACAAGGACGAGTAGTTTGTGACGGTAGCGGCAAAGTTGCTTGAAATTTAAATGCCATTGCCTGTATGGGCAATGATTGCCAGCACCAGTTGCGGCCTGTATGTACCTGGTATGAAAGCGATCAAGGGTTAATGATTGCCAGATGATCGAAAAAATTAGAACAGCTGATGACTTATCTCTAGGTGGCAAATAAAACCAAGTACCCTATATTGCAAATGTGAAAAGCTTGTTTAAATTGTGTAGAATTGCAACCATTTATTTTGTTTACAGTAATATAAAATGGGACCCAAGAATTAGTGAAAGGCCGATACACTAAAAACAAGTTATTTTACACCAAAGATACTTGATTGTAATAATCTAGTCTCCAAATATTTTAAGTATTCACAAATTCATTGATTGAAACTAGCAATTATTGTTTGGATGGAACCGAATTAAGCAAGATATCTAATTATAAAGAAAGCGTCTTCCATTTGAACGTTCAACTCTGGCAACTGCCAATTTGAAACGTTTTGATTCTCGGTAATTGACCGACAACTCCAAATTTTGACCGGCTACGGATTTTTACTGATCGGTTCGGCAAGGTCAGTTTAACACATCTTCAACAATTCATGTCATCAGTCCAGAGCAGTGGTATTCATTTTCTCCAATACATCCTTGCATTGTATTTGTTCTTATTATTTATTTTTTAATTTTTGTATATTATTATTTTTGGCAAACTCCTATATAGATAAGAAGCCAATATTGACTGCAATATCCGGTGGAATTTTCGTCATCTCCAGCGTCGTGTGTCTTGTTCTGTCAATGCGCCTTGCTAGGTGACATTTCACAGCCTGAAAAACGAGGATGTAATGAAAAAAGATCACTTGCATGATGAAAGGATTTGCATGTTGAACAACATCGGACCAAACAAAGCATGATGGGTTTGCGGTATTGCCTTTTGACTGTATTTCTCAGGAATTCATAACCAATTCTTTCTTGTTAGTGTCAGTAATAACAGAATTTGTTGACGTAGACAACTAGGACCAATATGTGTTCATTCTGATCATTCCGTCAAAGAAAGTAAAGGGAACTGAGATAAGTAAGAAGTGGAATCAAGAATTCAATAGGTCGTGCTTATAAACATGCAGAAGAAATTCAAGGTTTACAATGTAGGTTGTAAAGCTATAATATGCTCAGAATGACGAGTATTGGTATGGATGTAGATTTTTTAATCGGAATTAACTAAAACTAAACTGAATAGGGTTGTTAGTCTTTAGAAGAGCGTGCAGAAAATGTAAAATTAAGCCTACTGTAAAGATATTTTTGTACAAAACGTGAAGCTATTTTTGTCTCCGTGTTAAGGGAATACGTATTGCATGACAAAATAGTCGTTGAAGTGTCTTAGGACTTACATTAAACATTAAAAATAATGGGCAGCTCATTTCATTAAAGATATCCCTGTGGGTACATAGTAAGTTGTTGTCAGTGTAAACTATTATTGGGTGTCGTCCTAGTGTAAACTTTCATGCAAAAATTTTTCCCTTTCGTCACTGGCTTAAAATCGTTTATTTAATTCTCTATACCCAAATCTTTAAACTTAAAAGCTTCCTTAAAAGCTCCCTATTCACCAGATGGCATACATACTGACATCCCAGCTGGCATTGCCACCAACCCACCACTTTTGTTTTGGGCACGGACCAAGTTGGTCGTGTACTGTTGCTCTTCGACAAAATCTCCAATTTAAAACCAGTGAGATTGTTTAACTCTAGTTGAAAGCGTGCTTCCACATGTACACTCAGCTCACCACAGCCAGTATCCGTCGTGTGAATTCTGTGTTAATCTGTGCGACGTTTGTGTACAGTATGCCGAAGCGAATTTTAATTATTCTGCTGCAGTGGATCCCCGTTGGGCCCGATCTTCATAGACTCGGGCCATTCGAACTTCTATGTAGAGTTTAGGTACTACGTCAGCACTTTAGGAACTTCAATGAGCTGTTACATATCCTAAATAAAGTCTTTCAAGAGAGGAAAGTTAGACAGGTGAGCGGCAGCCACTTTGGCCGCGTCCCAATCGAAGATGGTGGCTGCTACGCAAGTAGAAGCATCAACCTTGACCGCACCGTGTTCTTTCAATCCCATCCTCCTTCCCGGGTGCAGTTTATCATGGAGGGGTTAAGGAAGCTTCAAATTTAAAGGTTTAAGTTTTTGGGGACATGTAAGAACTAATTTTATCTTTAAAATTTTTTCCCTAACTTACATGTAGTAGTCATAAAATTTTATCTGTACATAGTAAATGTTTGTAGACTTTTTATTTAAATATCGGATTAATAGATAGAATCTGCAAGAAATTGGTGAAAATTAAAGTAGCGTGTTGAAAAAGACTAAAGATTTCTCAATTTTGTTGCAATGAAAAGATCATGAATGCCAGGACATTTGGTAATATACCCTACATTTACCATAATCAGTCAGTTTATATTAATACTATGGGTGCATTACATGTTGGTTGTGGCTCAAATTACGGTTAAATGTAAATGCAGATAGTACAAAAAAAAAGATGTAATTATAATCGTGGGTGTTGTTTTTATAGTTGCTATACTTTCTACTAAATGAACTGTGGTTGCAAGCATGATAAAGCGTGATGTAATTAGTTAATAGTCAAGCGTGAATTTCAGTAGGATGTAATTAGACCGATTGACTTCTTTTTTTTGTTTGGTATGTTATTTTGCTAGAAAATTTTTATCTCATTTTTAACTAGGTGCATTTTGAATGATGGCTGCGGTACTGATAATGTTTAACAAATGTATTTAACAAAAAGGCAGAGTACTTAGTTGGGTATTGTATAATATGTGCAATCTTCCTATAACTTGTTGACAGTGAGCACATTGTATATTTTTATAATCTGAGCTGGGAACACATTTCATGCTTAAAGCTGAGTGATGTGTTAATGATTTGGAGGCATCGCACGCAAATTTGAAAGGAATTCACTTAGAAAATCTTACGTATTTTCAGATGGGGGACTATGCTAAGTGTTACACTGGAATGTTGCGTATTTTCAAATGGGGGATTATGCCAAGTGTTGCACTGGTGTTACAAAGGGTCTTAACTGTAGGTCTTAACTGTGGATCTTAACGTAGGGACGAAGCGCTATAACGCAAATTTATCGTTACATCTTCGTACTTATG